>OY829512.1:10798223-10910290 GCA_963691665.1 Clepsis dumicolana | reverse complement strand
GAAGAGGTTGTTTCCAGAGAGATGGCTGGCTGACGACTGTGAGAAGACTCCGAGACGACTGACTTCCCAGCGCCGCGCGGGCTCTATTTATACTGCTCGGGCGAGAGCGGGGGCCCGGGGCGCCGGGTTCGTTTGTCCTTCTCACACTCGGGCGAGCGTGGGGGCCGGGGCCGGATCCGATACTATTTTATTTCTCTTTCTATTACTATCTATTTACATGAGCTTAGCCTATTTTTCTATACGATACTTATATAACTATTATAATATAATCTTAACCTATCTTAAACTATAATTACAAACTAACTGGACTGCGCTGTCCCGCACACAAGCACTGCTATTTAGCGGCAGGATTAGCGAGTAAGATGGTGGTAGTGATCGGGACGGACCTCGCACAAGGTCCTACTAACCACAAAAGTGAAAATAAAAAACATTTGCCTTAGGCATCTTCAAAGTTTTTATTCATTTCTAATAGTTTCTGAAAGATACTTTGTCACAACACTCACAACTTCTTTTTCCGTGATAGCGAAACCTCAAATCTATAATCATTTTGATTACAGACATTACCTTACCCTCACACTTGATGTACAAGGCAACACAGGTGACAGGCACGAGTAGACTGAAAAAGAAGAATATTAAGTATCTATAAGTTTATCTCTAGCCTACTCAAGGGACATTTTTTCCAAATCTCAAATCTGGTTCAGGCTGTGCGTTGTGTCAGTCAGCAAGTCACGGTTTTATTTTATATGTTTAGATCTAATAATTACCTGAATTGCTCCGTCACGTCATCAATCTCGTCACATTAAGAGTTCTGTTGAAGCATGACATGTCGAAGTGCATCGAGCATACAAACCATGTCTTATGTCGTGGGTTTATATTTTCAATTCCAATCCTTTTCTTTTTGGCAGTTTCATTCACAGGAAATCTGACGAAAAAAAAATTCAAACAATGTTTAGAATTCCATCGATACCTATGTCGATAATTAACACCGCATAAGCTTATATGCCAAAATCATGCAAATTATTTCTGTTGAAATAAATAAAATCATTGGAAAATAAAACAAATCGTACTTAAACAGACGTTCGTACTCATTTTATAAGATCATTATGTTACGATACATGCCAAAATACAATAAAACATTCGAATTACTCAAGGTAACTGGTTACTAACCTTGGAAGGGTCAATTCAGGTTGATTAATGTTTTTTTTAACACTACACTGTCTGACGCAGCACTAGGGCATGATTGTCCTATTAAAGACAAAGCCCTGCACACCATGATAACTCCTTTCTTGGAGTAATCCTCACAAAAACAGCAAATATATTCGGAGCCGGCTACCGTTTGACAGCACATCTACCACGAAACTTGGCACGGAACATGGTGGCACCTGCCACGCTGTCGTAAACTCGTGACGTCACTTAGAGAGTGCTGCCAAATTTAGTAACCAACAAATACTATTTGTCTCTCCTATTCATATGCAGCTGTCAGTAAGTTAAAAAGAGATAAGATGCCGTTTGACATGTATATGTCGATATGGCAGATATTTGTATAAGTCACGCTTTATATAGAAGAATATAGCGCCTCCACTTTCCTATCTCAATGACAAGAAGTATCATGCCGGTGTGAAGTTAGCAGCCTAAGATAACCCGACCAAATAAGGAAGTACCATTTTAAACAATATGTTAAATCGAAGTTATAACGTTATAATAGGTATCAAAGCTTGCTATTTATATTCAAAACGTGTATAAAAATAAGCTATCGCTTTGATAAATAACAGCAAATAGAGTAACCAATAATATTTTTTTTTTTTGCAAAAATTTGAGAAAGTGCCCTATCTCAGAGAAACAGAAGTCAAGCCAGGAGTAATGGCTATATGTGTCGTATAGCTACACCACGGGAGCTCCAGAAAACAATGAGTCTAGAGTGATACCCAACTGTGTTTGGGAGATGAGAGCGGTCAAAAGTTAGCAGCCTAAACGCGTCCAACGAAAGAAGTCGAAATTCTACGAGATAGAAGTTAAGCCAGGAGTAACTGCCATATGTCGCTTATAGCTAAGGCATTAGAGCTCACAAAACATCAAAGTCCAGAGTGATACCTTCCTCTGATAAAAGAAAAACAGAGCAGGTAACTCTAAAAAAATATTTTTTTGGCAGTAACCAGGTATGGTACCAATTTTCAGCTAAACGAAGTAAAGCTAGGGGTAGTGAGTTGTACAACGTGTAGCAGCATTACCGAAGGTCTATAAAAGCGCTCCTCCTGAGTGATACCTAACTTCGATAAGAAGAAACAGAAGGGACAATCCGAATGATTTTTTTTTGCGAAAATTTGAGATAGTGCCCTATTTCACAGAAATAGAAGTCAAGCCAGGAGTAATGGCTATATGTGTCTTATAGCTACACCACGGAAGCTCCAGAAAACAATGAGTCTAGAGTGATACCTGACTGTGTTTGGGAGATGAGAGCGGTCAAAAGTTAGCAGCCTAAACGCGTCCAACGATAGAAGCTGAAATTCTACGAGACAGAAGTTAAGCCAGGAACAACTGCTATATGCTGCTTATAGCTAAGGCATAAGAGCTCACAAAACATCAAAGTTCGGAGTGATACCTTCCTCTGATAAAAGAAAAACAAAGGAGGTAACTCTAAAAAAAAATTTTTTTTGCAGTAACCAGGTATGGTACCAATTTTCAGCTAAACGAAGTAAAGCCAGGGGTAATGAGTATATACAACGTGTATCAGCATTACCGAAGGTCTAGAAAAGCGCTCCTCCTGAGTGATACCTAACTTCGATAAGAAGAAACAGAAGGGACAATCCGTATGTTTTTTCTTTTTTGCGAAAATTTGAGATAGTGCCCTATTTCACAGAAATAGAAGTCAAGCCAGGAGTAATGGCTATATGTGTCGTAGAGCTACATTACGGGAGCTCCAGGAAACAATGAGTCTAGAGTGATACCTAACTGTGTTTGGGAGGGGCGAGCGGTCGAAAGTTAGGAGCCTAAACGCGTCCAACGATAGAAGCTGAAATTCTACGACACAGAAGTTAAGCCAGGAACAACTGCTATATGCCGCTTATAGCTAAGGCATAAGAGCTCACAAAACATCAAAGTTCAGAGTGATACCTATCTCTGATAAAAGAAAAACAAAGGAGGTAACTCTAAAAAAATTTTTTTTTGCAGTAACCAGGTATGGTACCAATTTTCAGCTAAACGAAGTAAAGCCAGGGGTAGTGAGTATATACAACGTGTATCAGCATTACCTAAGGTCTAGAAAAGTGCTATTCCTGAGTGATACCTAACTTCGATAAGAAGAAACAGAAGGGACAATCCGAATGATTTTTTTTTTGCGTAGTGACTGTGCTACCGGCTGGGATAACATACCAGCCAAAGTAATTAAACAGTCAAAACATGCTCTAACACCTTCTATTGCACATATCTGTAACTTAGCTATAGCTTCGGCTACTCTTCCTGATGCTTTTAAAAAATCTGTAGTGCATCCCATATGTATACAAGAGTGGAGACAGCGCCAGTGTCACAAATTACAGGCCTATGTCAATCTTGAGTACATTATCAAAAATCTTAGAAAAGATTCTCAATTCAAGTCAAATTTCACACTTAAGTAAATTCAAAATTATCGCCCCCAACCGGTACGGTTTTCGAACCGGCATCTCAACAGAAGATGCAGTCTCAGCCTTTACAAATACTTTAGTAAATCAAATGGATAGACGTAAAAAATGGTACGGCATCTTCTTAGACATTTCGAAGGCTTCCGACACCGTCTCTGTCCCATCCTTCTAGCACAAATGGAAAAAATTGGCATACGAGGTCATTCCCTTGAAATTTTAAAAAGCTGTCTCACTGGCCGCACCCAATGCGTAAGGATTGGTTCCCAACTCAGCATCGAAGAGATTGTAACTTACGGCGTTAGTTAGGTATCACTCTAGACTTGACGTTTTCTGGAGCTCCCGTGGTATAGCTATACGACACATATAGCCATTACTCCTGGCTTAACTTCAATATCTCTGAGATAGGGCACTATCTCAAATTTTCGCAAAAAAAAATTCATTCGGATTGTCCCTTCTGTTTCTTCTTATCGAAGTTAAGTATCACTCAGGAGGAGCGCTTTTCTAGACCTTCGGTTATGCTGCTACACGTTGTATATACTCACTACCCCTGGCTTTACTTTGTTTAGCTGAAAATTGGTACCATATAGCCATTACTCCTGGCTTGACTTCTGTTTCTCTGAGATAGGGCACTTTCTTAAATTTTCGCAAAAAAAAATATTATTATTGGTTACTCTATTTGCTGTTATTTATCAAAGCGATAACTTATTTTTATACACGTTTTGAATACAAATAGCAAGCTTTGATACCTTTTTTATCGTTATAACTTCGATTTAACATATTGTTTAAAATGGTACTTCCTTATTTGGTCGGGTTATCTTAGGCTGCTAACTTCACACCGGTAAGTATCATCAACAAATAGATACTCTGACCTGCAAAAAATCAAACTTCTAACTCAATTCAGTCATTAAAACCGGGCAAGAGCGTGTCAGACACGGCCAGGATAGGGTTCCTAAGCCATTACGAAAAACCCCTTGCATAGATACCTAATTTATAGGTATTTTCATCACACCTATTCTAACCCAGTGTTAGCAGAGCCCTACTCCTAACAAACTGTACGCACTGTGGGGTCAATTTATATCGGTTTCATGACAGGTAATAAGTTGGTCAACTATTACTCCCAAACCTGTAAATCATCTCTGATAGTTTTCCTTTTAAATTCACTAATATGCACTACTGCTCTGATTTTTTTTCTCATTTCCAAATACTTGTACAACAGTTTCTCTGGTAAAGGGGTAAGTATTAAGTAGTAGACTTTGACTCTAACAAAAATGAGCACTTCAAAGCTAAATATTTTGCAAACGAATAACTCGATCGAAAAATTATCTTAAAGCACCCCCAATATTTTTGAAAGACCTATCCAACAATACCCCACACTATGGGGTAGGCGAAAAATAAAAAAAAACACCTTCCCTTACATGTATGTAAGGGAAGGTAGCTACCCCAAAAAATATATTTTTCAAGATTTTATTAGAGCACTTGTTCGACCTAATGTCTCTGAGCTATAACGTGGACAGACAGACGGACATGACGAAACTATAAGGGTTCCGTTTCTGCCATTTTGGCTTCGGAACCCTAAAAAACGTGTTTCCATACAAATTGTCGTGGTATCAAAACCTAAAGGGTACTTCTTCCTGGGCCGTGTTTTATAAAGTTACAATTTACAAGAGAAAGTATTATTCTATCACTTTTTTTAGGGTTCCGTACCTCAAAAGGAAAAAACGGAAACCTTATAAGATCACTTTGTTGTCCGTCTGTCTGTCTGTCAAGACCGTTTTTCTCTGGAACGCGTGGAGGTAGCATGCTGAAATTAATATCAAATACTCAAGCCTGCGGTCCCTTGAAGATGTGAAAAAATCAACCTTCTAAGTCAACGCAATCAAAAGATACAGTCATTAAAAAGGTGGTGGTCCATACAGATTGACGAAATCCAACAACCTAAAGGAGCTTAGAAGCAGGGCTCTAACACTGGACTTCTTAAAATACTGGGGAAAAGCGTTCAAAAGTTTCTACGGAACCCTCGTGCGCGAGTCCGACTCGCACTTGGCCGGTTTTTGTCTGTCAGTGAGCAATATAAAATGCCCCGCTCGCGTACTTTTTGCTTAGGAGCAATACTGGACAGTTTAAAGCGGGGAAAATCTTCGAGACGCGATTCCCGTGATAAAGTCTGGCCAACGAAAGCTGAACCAGAAAAAACGCGGCAATTTAAAAAAATCATGACAGGGTAACACAGTGTCACTCACACAACCGCAATTTACTTAGATAAATTTCAATTTGACATACGACATGACACCTCAGATAGATACACATATAGAGACAAAGTGTTGCTAATGAAATAACTGCGAGGTTCAACTTTCGTTTGCCAGACTTTAGTGATAGACGAACTATTCATATTCCCACAAATTTAAATTTGTAGTATAGAACCCTCTCCAATAATGTGACCGGCAACTATTGCTGTCTGACTCTATTATGAAAGCTAGACAAAGACTCCTCTCCTATAGTTGCCGGCCTCGTATTGCAGCAAAAATAAAGCCCGTTTAGAAGCCCCATAATGGCAATGACCTATGACACCTCATATTGTTGAAATCCCACAAACGGTTTAGGCCGCAGAGCGTGCCAAATAATTTTAGACATACATACATACGCTCGAAAAACATAACCCTCCTTCGGCAGTCGGGTAAACATGTTCTTCGTGTTGCTCAAGCAAATCGTGATATAAATAAGTATCTAGGTAGTTAGTTAAGAACCTTTAGGCGCATGTCTACAGATTCCCAATTCTACAGATCCTACATTTAGGTAATATTATGTAGTTTTTCAAAGCCGCGATAGCCTAGTGGTTTGGCCTCTCAAGCAGAGTGTCGTGGGTTCAAACCCCGGCTTGCACCTCTGAGTTTTTCGGAATTTATGTGCGGAATTACATTTGTAATGTATCATGAGCTTTTCGGTGAAGGAAAACATCGTGAGGAAACCTGCACACACCTGTGAAGCAATTCAATGATGTGTAGTTCACAATCCGCACTGGGCCCGCTTGGGAACTATAGCCCAAGCCCTCTCACTCTGAGAGGAGGCCTGTGCCCAGCAGTGGGACGTAAAATAGGCTGGTGATGATGTAGTTTTACTTTGTAAAATGCCTATAGGTCCTACGTACACGCAAACGCGATAGACATATTTTAGGCAGTTGATTACACTAGAAGTGCACTAGACGCTCCGAGCCTCTAGTGCAATCGACGGCCAAAAAATACGTCTCGTCGAAATATTATGATAATTGTTTGTTTTCGGTACGTGCCACTAGTGGCGCTGCTAATTGGTCCATAGTAATTCAGACGTAAACGCGAACGCGATCGAGACGTTTTTTTGGTCGCTTATTACACTAGGCGCTCTGAGCCCTTAGTGTAACCAAAAAGCACAAAATACGTCTCGATTGCGTTTGCGTAAAAGTGTCAAATAGTATGAGAATTGTTTAACGCGAACGCGATCGAGACGTATTGCTTGGCCTTGTCGGCGATTACACTAGGCGCTCTGCTCGGCTCAGGGCTTAATAGTCAGCCTGCAGCCAGTCAGCCATCGACGCGTCGGTGTGAGCAGACGTTTGTGGGTCACGGTATTCTATTAGAATTCAAGTGCTGTGTTACGATCAAAACTAAAGTTAAGTATTCGGAACAAGATTAATTAACCAGAGACGTTTTATTATTATTACATTTCTTACTTGCCAAATTAAAATACCCAGGTTTATTATTAATAAAGAGGTAGGTACCTTTTCAAGTGATAATACTTAATAACTTTGTTTACCTAGTTACCCAGCGTCACTACGGTCACAAAAAAAGTTGACCTGCCAAATATTTTGATTTAAATAGTTACCTACCTACTAGAGAAATTTAATCTGTTAAGTGCTTACGTATTTTATTGTTAACTTACTCAAACTCAAAAACAAAAATTAAGATTAAATCATTACTTACTTACATGTCACGGCCTCCGTCACCTTGTGCACTAGCGGCTCCACACGCCACGCACATTTACATCGTCACATCCATCACACAATGCATCAGTGCGCCTAGTGTAAACGCCAAAAAATACATCTCGATCGCGTCGTTCGCGTTAAACAATTCTCATACTAATTTGACACTTTAACGCAAACGCGATCGAGACGTATTTTGTATTTTTTGATTACACTAAAGGCACTGATTGTCGAATTGCAAAACGTAATTTTGTATAAGTACCTAGGTTCTAGGTCAAAATTTAAATGTATTGCTGAATTGCTTATTTTTTCGTGTAGGCGTCGTGCTTTGGCATTTTTTTATATACCTACCTACCTGTTATTTAATCGCTGGCTATCATACCTTTAACCGACCTACCTACTTAATTATTTTTATCTACACACATATCATAAGTCCTCTATAATGCGTTCAGAAACCGTAGAAAATGACCAGCATTTCAGTACGCCGTCGCCTTCTCGCCGACAGCGCCAGCCACAGCACCACCCACCATCACCAGCAGTAAAGTAATAGTCATTACGACATCGATTCGATGTCGTAATGACTTTTCGATATCGAATTCAATGTTTCAAATTTGAAAATATTGTCGAATAAATACAACAAGTAGGTAAAGTTATATTTCAAATAACCGACCTAAGTAACTTAGAAAAGCTGAAAAACCCCCAACATTGTCATTTTAAAGTATAATATTTCAAAAACGGGTAAACCGATTTATATGAAACTTAGCTAAGAACCATCTCGATTAAATTGGCTTTCGATTAAAAAGAAACCGCATCGAAATCGGTTCATCCGTTTGGGAGCTATGATGCCACAGACAGATACACAGGTCATACTATAACACCCCTCTTTTTCGTCGGGGGTCGAAAACAGTTTTTGCCATTCTTTCTGCCCATAAAACAGCCTTAATAAAAACAATACATAAAATACTTGGTCCTCTAAAACCATCAGTTTTTTTGGCCCTATTCTGTGGCCTAACACGAATAATTATGAAGTCTGTAAGGTACGGTGCTAGCGAATATTATTTGAAAGAAGCACCGCGAAGTGGACGATTTGGGAATGTTGACACGCTAGGAAGTGGTGGACGATTCGGGAATTGAATGTGGACGAAATGGGATTGTTGACGAGCTAGGAATTTGACAAAACGGGAATGTGGACGAAGTGAGTAATGTAGTTTGCCATTATTATTTTCTAGGTACTTACTTGTTTTCGTACCTTTACTTATGAACTATGAAGATAGTCTAGTATCCTCGATGAACAATGAATGATCCTCGTTGTCCGTGATCATTTTCCTTTAACTTTTCATACGTAATGTAAGTCAAGTAAGTAAGTAAGTCACAATAAGTTATGTGACTTTATGATACGTATGAAAAGTTCCACGCTACTCATTTACTTTTTACTTATGTTATGTGACATACTTAATATAACTAAGTAAAAAGTAAATGAGTAGCGTGGAACTTTTTCACACTCAATGTCACAGCGACGAATACGTACTTACATATAACTGTTAAATGCTTGAAGTCCTTACTCTCCTGGTATGTATTCACGTCATGTATTGTGAAAGGGTTCCACAGAAGAAAGCATTTTATGACACCGAGAAAGAAAAATAAAACGGGACAAGTGTTAGTCGGACTCGCGCAGAGGGTTCCGTACAAATTCGTATGTATGTAAATAGTTACTCTATTATCACGGCAACCGAGACTCGATGAATTTTAACGCTTTTACCGAGTGTTGTAAATTACCCAGTGTTAGCAGAACCCACTCCTAAGCAAACTAGATACGTAGTGTGCGGTCATTTTGTAACGGTTAATAATATAGACAAAGATCGATAGGTATTACCTACTTACTCGTAAACCTGTAAAGCCTACTTATCTGTGATAGTTTTCTTTTTAAATTCACTATTATGCACTACTAGCGTTTACCCGCGGCTTCGCTCGCGTGAACCATAAGCATTTCAAAGAAGCAATCAGCATGCAAGCAAGCATGCAAACAAAGCAAGCAAGCATGCAAGCAAGCATGATAACGTGCTGGCATGCAAGCATGCAGCAGCGCCAGCTAGCAAGCATGGAAGCAAGCAAGCATTCAAGCAAACATGCACGCCTGCGATCAAGTATGCAAGCAAGCATGCAAGCAAGAATGCTAGCAAGCGTGCAAGAATTTTGCAAGCAAGCTAACATGAAAGCAACCAAGCATGCAAGCAAGCATGCAAGCATGTAAGCGAGCATGCAAGCAAGCATGCAAGCAAGCATGCATGAAAGCGTACAGTTAATGCATCATGATGAGCCTGAAGAATGCAAGCATGCAAGCAAAAATGTGTGAGCAGCAAGTATGCAAGCACTTACGATCACACGTGAACATCAATACGAGCACACACAGCCACAGCTACATATATTGTGCCCCCCGTCTAATCGAGCAAAATCTGTTATTTAGCTGTCCCACAGGAACTACTTAAGGAATTGGATTAAAAGTTACCCCATGTATAAATATTAAATATTAATTAGGAAAAAAAAATACCACTGATGATGATGATTATGATGAGGATGAAGATGAATGATGATATTATTTGACTGTCCCACACGAACTACTTTAGGAATCGGGATAAAAGGTAGCATTTGTCCGTCTCCGTGTCAAAGGCTATGTGTAATTGTGTATGGCAAATTTCATCAAGATCGGTTATGTAGATACGGCGTAAAGGCGTAACAAACAAACAAAGAAAGTCACTTTCTCATTTACAATATTAGTTAGGATGCTCTGATTTTTTTCACATTTCCAAACACAACAATTTCTCTGGTAAAGGGGGGGGGGGGCACTTGATCTAACAAAAAGGAGCCTTCAAAGCTAAATATTTCGCAAAGGAATACCTCAATTGAAAAACCGGCCAAGTGCGAGTCGGACTCGCGCACGAGGGTTCCGTACAAAGATTTCCCTGCTTTTCCCCAGTGTTTTAAGTTCCAGTATTAGCAAAGCCCTGTTCCTATATTTTGCTTAGAATTTTACTGCCATCTAGTGGCGAGTAGACGAACAAGCGTCATTGAATTTGAGTTTGAAAAATGATCTCGAGCCCGCGCGACATCCACAAAGTTCTCCTATTCGACGCTAGATGTCGTTAGCAGTGGTAAACAGTGTATATTGGTATGTGACATACACAGACAGACATAAAAAAATTACATTTTGAGAATTTTCTGAGTGGTTGTGCTATAAGAGCTACCTTCATACCAAATTTCAAGTTTCTAGGACAACTGGAAGTACCCTTTAGGTTTTCAGATTTCGGCAATTTGTATGGAAATAGCCTTTTTAATGACTGTATCTTTTGATTGCATGGACTTAGAAGGTTGATTTTTTTACAGATTCAAGGAACCGCAGGCTTGAGTATTTGATATTAATTTCAGCATGCTACCTCCACGCGTTCCAGAGAAAAAGGGTCTTGACAGACAGACAGACGGACAACAAAATGATCCTATAAGGGTTCCGTTTTTTCCTTTTGAGGTACGGAACCCTAAAAATGATCTTCGAACACTACTTACCTCAAAATCTTTATACCTAATTTAAGACTAGTGGTTAAGACTTAAGATTAATGATTTATTTATTTTAATTATTGAATTAAACAGTTTGAATTGTTTTTTAAACGCTCCCAATATTTTACGTAAACGAGAAAAAAAAATCCACTCTTTACGTGTCGTCCTACCTAACTAGTGTCGTCAAGTGTAGAGGAGGTACACCAAAAAAAAAATATTTTTAAAGATTTTGTTCTACCATATTGTTGGCCTAATTAACACATACTTAGCTATAATATCCATGCAAAATTACAGCCTTCTAGTACCAATAGCCTGAGCTAAGCCACGGCCAGACTAGACAAACGGATATGACGAAACTAGGGGTTCCGTTATTTTTGTTCCGGAACTCTAAAAACCGGTCCAGTTCGTTCCGCTTTCCGAAGTTTCATCAGTTAAATTTACCACAATGTGTACCTACTATTGTATGGGCTGTCTCCCATAATATAGTATACATATTCCACCAAAAACATAGCTAAAATGTGAAAAAGGAAGCCAAGTTCAACACTGAACAAAAGAGGTGTGAAACCTAAACGGGTGCCAAGTTTTGTTCAAGAGAGACTTTCCATCTTAGACATATGCAACTTGGCTGCGGAGACCATCCTGGCTGGAGCACTACAATTTCACTATCAGATTATTGCATTGTCACCGAAATATAGGTATGCCAAATTTCAACTTTCTAGGTAATTTCGAAGCTGGTTTATCATTAGCAATCAGTCCGTTATCTATAATATAAAAATGAATAGCAAAATATGTTGGTAAGCGCATAACTCAACAACGCCTGGACCAATTTTACCAATTCTTTTTTTTTAATGTTCGTTGAAGTCCATGGATGGTTTTTACGGCGAGAAAAATTCGAATAATTTCCGGGAAAACCCTGAAAACAGCCCTTTTCTTTTTCCCATACAAACGTTTTCTAACTAAAATGTAGAGTCAAACACAAATTAAATTACAAGCACTTGTCTAAGCAATGTAGGTGTGTTCCTAACGTCAAAGAGTCAATTTGCACTTTATTATCGCTGCACAAAGTTCAAATTCAATCATGAATTGAACAAAAAACTGTCACATTCTAAATCTTTTTGACAGAACAAAGTCTGTCGGGTCCGCTAGTCAGTGATAAAAATGCCGATTTTTACCCCCGACGCATAAATAGTGGTGTCATAAGTTTGACCCGTGCAAGTATCTGCCTGCGTCATCGTAGCTCCTAAACGGATGAACAGATTTGAACGCGACTTTTTTTACTTGAAAGCTAGTTACGGCTGGATTTACACCGCCGCGATATCGGGTCTGCAAGTTACCCGATCTTTTTGTATTTTTAGGGTTCCGTACCTCAAAAGGAAAAAAACGTAACCCTTATAGGATCACTTTGTTGTCCGTCTGTCTGTCTGTCTGTCTGTCAAGACCCTTTTCTCTGGAACGCGTGGAGGTAGCATGCTGAAATTAATATCAAATACTCAAGCCTACGGTCCCTTGAAGCTGTGAAAAAATCAACCTTCATAGTTAACGCAATCAAAAGATACAGTCATTAAAATGGCTATTTCCATACAAATTGCCGTAATCCGAAAACCTAAAGGGTACTTCCAGTTGCATCGACTCAACTTGTGCGTTCAGAATTACTTATATCCAACATCATTATAAAAATAAACAAATACATTTTTCACAATTTTAAGGTTCATGACTTAAAATCATTAAATAAAGCTAAATTCGATATATTTTGATTAAATTCCCAAACCACTTATTATTTATTTAATGATAATTAATATCGAACGAACTATTATTATGAACGTGTTACGTTTTCTTTTCTGTCAAAAGCTACTTAAACACGCTCCACTCCAAAGTCAAATTACTTTCCCCACTAATGGATAAAATGCGTTTGTACCCGCTTGTTTTAAGGCGCTGTGTGTAGCCAAAGTGTCATTTTTGAAAATATAGATAAAATACTTACTCAATTATCTGAAAATTGATCTTTTTATATGTGTATCTTCAGTTCATTAGCTAGTTTTTTGCTAACGTGAAAACCTAATTACTAAAAAAAATCTCGATAGATTTTATTTTTGAAAAACATGCTATCTGTTTTTTATTTTCCAAATATCTCAAAAACCAGTATAAACATTGAAACAAAACTTATTTAGTTAGATAGCTTTTTAGTAAATCTAGTTTTATGTATACCACTTTTTCAATACGTTGAGTGTATAATTTTTAGCAATTTTTTTTCCTAAAATCGGCTACCGCGCGGCGTCGCATCATAGCGCCCGCTCTTCTGTTGGCCGTTCAGTACGCCAGCGACCACTGTCAACGACGGTTCTGTGTTTCTTTTGCTGGCGCGCAAAAATTGTTTTAGTTAATAAATAAAAATGGGTAACCGCAGTGGACGGCTAAAATAAAAGACGGCTTTCCGAGGTAGTGAGGGGAAAAACATTTTGCTGGTACCTACTGGTTTGTTGGCTGACTAGCCCTTGCTCGCCATAATTAAAATATGTACTTACTTAATACGCCTAGTGTATTTTTTTCCAGTTCCTCAATGTAACATTTTGTGTACTTAGGTCCAACATAAGATCAAACTACGGAACCCTAAAAATGGATTGGGGAACGCGTGCAGCCCTGTTTTTGATGTTATTCAGCGGTTCTATTTCTGGAGAGAATGATGACAACACTGAGAAGAGGTATAAACAAAGTATTCATGTTATAATAAGTTGATAATTTTCATATTCCTACCTGGTCTGTTTAGTACTTAGTCAGCGTATTCCCATTTAGTTGTTAAATTTCATTGAGTTATTAAAGATAATACCTACCTACCTAGGTATTCATTGAGATGAGAATATTATTGTTGCATTTGGATTCTTGGACTTTCTCCAGCTTGATTTCAAAAATCGACCTGCTGACCTCCTAGTCAAGTCGCACTTTACCTACAAGCATCGTTGATTTGCAATTTTAACGAATTGAATAATTATATTATTTTCTAGTACAACAGACAAAACGACTGACCAGGACCACTTGGCCTTTGCGGTAAACAAATTAGGATACAGGATAATGATGGAAACGATGAAGCATAACTTAGACAGCAACATAGTCATATCACCGACGGGAATCGCTGGTAAGTACCTACTTACCTAAAAAAGGGTTGTTCGTTTCCCTCGATGCGGAATAAAACCCAGCGACGTCTGCCTGCATCATGTGCATAAGGCAATAACAGCTAGAAACACGATGCCAGCCATGATATCAAGATCAGCGAAGACTAATTTTGGTAAAATTCACCGAAGCAGGTAGAGGTACGTAAGGTACTATAAGTAAGTACTTAAGTTAGTAAGTAAGTACCTACGTAGCCGATTGCAACCCTGTTACGTATCGCTCTCCAGGCAGATAATATTATGTCTGGGCACCGTAGACCGACGGAAGAGTTAGAAGTTATACTTTTTAGGGTTCCGAAGCCAAAATGGCAAAAAGGAACCCTTATAGTTTCGTCATGTCCGTCTGTCTGTGTCTGTCTGTCTGTCCGCGGCATAGCTCATAGTACGGGAAGTAGTGGCATAGGGTGCAAATTTTGGTATCGGATGGATTCACTTGGCACAGTGTATCCTAGGTCAAACTGAGCTGATTTAGCCCGGTAGCCATCCACTACCCCCCTGGGGGTAGGGAGAGGGGGCATTCAAAGTTACACGCCGCCGCGCTTTAGAAAAAAAATCATATTGGCTTCTATTTACTTACCATCTCGAGTGTGGTGTCATTTTCAGATAAACTGGACATGAGGAATTCATTTCTGTGACATTTTATGTATAGTGTCATAGAAAAAAATAAAAATATTGATGAACACATCAAAATCGGTTTGCTAATTTCTTTATTTAACTATCAGTATCTTTAATAATAGTGAATATTGTGCAAAATAAAAAATACAAAGAGTGTATTGTTCCCTTAAAGGCCGGCAGCGGACTAGTGATTCTCTTGGGGTTGCTGGTTCTCATGGGTGGCGGTGATCGCTTAACATCAGGTGACCCGTTTGCTCGTTTGCCTCCCTTTATCAATAAAAATAAATAAAAAATAAATACCATCTTAAAGAAAATTTATCTAGCTTTAAAACAATGCATACTTTACTATGTATAGCTATCATACGTCTATCTGAAAAAAATCAGACATGGTACGCGGCGGCCTCGCGCCGTTGGTTATACCGTGTTATACGCCGCTGCGCTTTAGATAAAAGAAGATATACATTGACTTCTATTTACCTAATAACTCGAGTTTGATACTGGCACCTGATAAATTGGACATGAGGAATTCATTTTTGAGACATTTCATGTATAGTTTCATAGAAAAAAAATCAAAATATTGACTAACATGACAAAATCGGTTTGCCATTTTTTTTATTGAACTGTCAGTATCTTTAAAAGTAGTGAATATTGTGCAAAATAAAAAATACTGTCTTGAAGGAAATTTATCTAGCTTTATAACAATGCATACTTTATTATGTATAGCTATCATACGTCTATCTGAAAAAAATCAGACATGGTACGCGGCGGCCTCTCGCCGTTAGTTATACATCGTGTTATACGCCGCCGCGCTTTAGATAAAAGAGAATAATACATCGACTTCTATTTACCAAATAACTTGAGTTTGGCACCGGCATCTGATAAATCGGACATGGGGAATTCATTTTTGAGACATTTCATGTATAGTTTCATAGAAAAAAATTAAAATATTGACGAACGTATCAAAATCGGTTTGCTATTTTTTTTTATTATAATATATGTATTTAAAAAGACTGAATTTAGTGCAAAATATAAATACGGTCTTAAAGGAAATTTATAGAACTTTTCAAAAACATATACTTTACAATGTATAGTTATCATATGTGTAACTGAAAACAAATCGGACATGGTACGCGGCGACACCTTCGCCGTTAGTTTTATAGGTTCGCCGCCGCGCTTAGGATAAAGAATCATCGGTTCGCGGCGGTGCCTACGAATTATTCCAATCGTCTAGTATCACCATAATTTGTTGGTTTGTTTTTCACGCAAAATATATAGAATACAACTTACTTAGCTTAGCTATATTGATTGTCGCATCAATAATACTACCTATTTTTATATTTCTATTGGTTTAATTTGAACTACATATTCCACCACAGTGGCATAATTTGGTATATGCTAAATGATTATTTTTGGCAGCTGCACCTAACACCGCACCGTGACTAGTACGTGCACCGAATTAGCTCCCGACAAGCGGTAGCAGCAACGGGTGCAGTAGTCCAATTTGGTTTCCACTCATCTGATTTTAATACCCATCCCCAATCCGCTGGACTGGGAAGATTTTGATGTGGCTCCATAGCTTGGCCCCAAACGTGCACACCCAGGTAAATAGCTCTAAGGAGGTGTTGCTCAAAACTGGCTTCCGTCGGCGGAATATTTCCCGGCTGTCGGTCTTTTTTTGAGAACAGCTCCCTCCTGCACTCATTCAAAGATAGATAATAATACTTAGCTGTACTATATTTTAATCAAAAATATAGAATACTGCAATACTTACCTGATTTACATTTCAAATCTAGCCAGTGCACATCTTTGAATGAGTGCAGGAGGGAGCTGCACCAAAAAAAAAACCAAAAAAAGACCAAAATCTGGAGAATATTCCGCCGACGGAAACGAGTTTTGAGCAACACCTCCTTAGGGCTATTTACCAGGGTGTGCACGTTTGGGGCCAAGCTAGGGTGCCATCTGGTGCCACATCAAAATCTTCCCAGTCCAGCGGATTGGCGATGGGTATTAAAATCAGATGAGTGGAAACCAAACTGGACTACTGCACCCGTTGCTGCTACCGCTTGTCGGGAGCTAATTCGGTGCAAGTGCAAGTCACGATGTGGTGTTAGGTGCAGCTGCCAAAAAAAAGCAATTAGCATATACCGAATTGTGCCACTGTGGTGGAATATTGTAGTTCAAATTAAATCAATAGAAATATTAAAATAGGTAGTTGATTCGATAGTCAATATAGCTAAGCTAAGTGAAGTTGTATTCTATATATTTTGAATGAAAAACCAACCAAAACTTTCAACAAATTCTGGTGATATTAGACGATTGGAATAATTCGTAGGCACCGCCGCGTACCGATATGATTTTTTATCCTAAGCGCGGCGGCGAACCTATAAAACTAACGGCGAAGGTGCCGCCGCGTACCATGTCAATTTTTTTTTCAGGTACACGTATGATAACTATACATTGTAAAGTATATGTTTTTGGAAAGTTAGATAAATTTCCTTTAAGATCGCATTTATTTTTTGCGCCAAATTCAGTCTTTTTAAAATACTGATATTTGAATAAAAAAAAATGCAAACCGATTTTGATACGTTCGTCAATATTTTCATTTTTTTCTATGAAGCTATACATGAAATGTCTCAAAAATGAATTCCTCGTGTCCGATTTATCAGTGCCGGTGCCGCACTCGAGTTATTAGGTAAATAGAAGTCGATATATTCTCTTTTATCTAAAGCGCGGCTTCGTATAACACGGTATAACTTACGGCGCGAGGCCGCCGCGTACCATGTCCGATTTTTTTCAGATAAACATATGATTGCTATACATAGTAAAGTATGCATTGTTTTAAAGCTAAATAAATTTCCTTTAAGACGGTATTTTTTATTTTGCACAGTATTCACTATTTTTAATGATACTGATAGTTGAATAAAAAAAATAGCAAACCGATTTTGATAAGTTCGTCAATATTTTAATTTTTTTCTATGAAACTATACATGAAATGTCTCAAAAATGAATTCCTCATGTCCGGTTTATCAGAAAATGACACCACACTCGAGATGGTTGGTAAATAGAAGCCGATATGATTTTTTTTCTAAAGCGCGGCGTCGTGTAACTTTGAATGCCCCCCCCCCCCCTTTCTCCCTACCCCCAGGGGGGTAGTGGATGGCTACCGGGCTAAATCAGCTCAGTTTGACCTAGGATACAACTGTGCCAATCCGATACCAAAATTTGCACATCCCAGCCACTACTTCCCGTACTATCAGAGGCTATTGATACTAGAAAGCTGTAATTTTGCTTAAATATGCATATTAATTAGGCCAATAAAGTGCTGGGATAAAATATTGAAAAAAAAATTTTTTTGGGGTACTTACCTCCTCTACACGTAAAGTGGGGATGATTTTTTTATTTCTCGCATACCCCATAGTGTGGGGTATCGTTGAATAGGTCTTTCAAAAATTAGGGGTGCTCCAAGATCATTTTTCGATAACGTTATTCGTTTGCGAAATATTTAGCTTTGAAGTGCTTGCTCATTTTTTATGGAGTCCAGTGTCCCCCCCTCTACCAGAGAAACTTATATTTGGAAAAGTGAAAAAAAAACAGAGCAGTAGTGCCTATAGTGAATTTAAAAGGAAAACTATCAGAGATAAGCAGGCTTTACAGGTTTGGGAGTAATAGTTAATTATGTGTGGTGTGTCTATATTAATAATCGATATAAATTGACCCGACACTGCGTACAGTTTGCTTTGGAGTAGGGCTCTGCAAACACTGGTTTCGAATAGGTGTGATGAAAATACCTTTAAATTAGGTATCAAAGCCAGGTCTTTTTCGTAATGGCTTAGGAACCCTATCCTGGGCGTGTCCGACACGCTCTTGGCCAGTTTTTTTGGCCAATTTACGCATACGACTTAAGAAACTTCGTTAGCACAACGTAGAACAGTCATGACGTCATATACCTACGTGTGGCGGTGGGGTTGCTACACGTTTATAACAAGTCAATCATAGCTAACCGCTAAAACGTTTAGAAATTTCTCAAATACGGATAAATTTAGTGTGAGAATATTTTAAAAAGATATCACGCAAGTCTTGTGATTTCATTAGGTCACCCGGTAACTGCAGCACCAGTACCGTGTTTTATAAAGCTAAGTACAAGTTACAATTTATCACCTTTTGTTAGAAAGAGACTTCCGCTTGTAAATTACAACTTGTAGTTATCAAAGACTACAGTAGTATATATGGTAGCTATATACGAGGGCTGTTTGATAAGTACCCGTTTATGGAAAAAAAAAAACTTTTTTTTGTATACATGCATTTATTTTTCTACGTAGTCACCTTTTAACTCTATACATTTGTTCCACCTATACTCAAGCTTCAATAAACCATCCAAAAAGCATGATTTTGGAAAGTCATTAAAATAGGCCTCTGTGGCGGCAATGACTTCGTCATTTGATCCAAATCGCTTGCCACCGAGCCATTTTTTTAGGTTGGGAAACAAAAAGAAATCGCATGGGGCCAAATCTGGAGAATACGGGGGGTGAGACAATAGTTCGTAGCGTAACTGTGCTAATTTAGCCGTCACAACTCTGGACGAATGAGCCGGGGCGTTGTCGTGATGAAACAGTACTTTTTTCTTTTTTAAATGGGGTCGTTTGTCCTTCAACACGGCGTCAAATTCATCCAATAAATTGGCATAGTACTGCCCTGTTATTGTTTTTCCCTTTTCTAAATAGTCAATATGTATAATACTCTGCGAATCCCAAAAAACGATCGCCATGACCTTTCCAGCCGATGGCACTGTTTTTGCTTTCTTTGGAGCAGGTTCACCCGGTAAAATCCACTGCTTCGACTGCTCTTTCATTTCCGGGGTGTAGTGGTGGACCCACGTTTCGTCCACGGTCACGAAACGACGCAGAAACTCCTTCGGGTTACGTTTGAACATGGCCAAACACTGCTCCGAAGTAGTCAGTCGGTTCCGTTTTTGCTCCTCCGTGAGTAAACGCGGCACCCACCTCGCCGATACTTTCTTCATACCCAATTTTTCTTCTAATATGTGTTGTACCCTCTCGATTGAAACGTTTACAGCATCAACGATTTCTCGAAATTTAATTCGGCGGTCGGCTAAAACGATATTTTCAATTTTCTTAACCATATCGTCTGTAGTCACCTCAACTGGCCGGCCTGGGCGATCCTCATCAAAGACGGTTGTTCTCCCCCGCTTAAACTCGTTATACCAATATCTAACGGTTGTCATAGAAGGAGCACATTCATGGTAAACCGCTTGCATTCTTACTTTTATTTCATCACATGTTTTTCCTTCCAAAAATAAGAATCTAATTACAGACCGATACTGTTCTTTTTCCATTTTAACAATTTTAAGTTCACGCCTTCACTGAATCGTTGTCAAATGAGAAAAAAAACAAAATGCCATTTTTTTTTTAATTTTCCCGCCTCTGAAAAATTTCTTAAAAAGGTGGTATACTTATTTGCGGCCAGTGATATTAATATATTTAGAAAACGGGTACTTATCAAACAGCCCTCGTAAAACACGACCCAGAACGTCTTTTGTTTTGTTTACAAATAATAATATTCAGTACGTGACTCAAGTATTGGAATTCGGGTTTACTTGTAAGAACGAGTACCTAAGTATGGTTTACATTACCATGCAATGTTTGTCATCAGGCCTGCTCGCGATGACTCTGCTAGGTAGCGCGGGAGGAACATACGCCGAACTCGCTACGACACTCGGGTTTTCCCAAGGTAAGGCGGGTTTTCAGAATAAACTTTACATAGACATAACATATAAAACATTATCTTGTCGACGAAATAGGAAGTAAGTACTTACCTACTGCGAGCGTTCAATAAGTCACTGTCGTTTAGATAAATAATTAGCTACTAAGTAGGTGGGTAGCTAGTGTTACTACTGTTTAAATAATTTGTTGTATACTTGAGCATCTTAATGAATAATTGTGTACATACCTATTTTAACTTGTACTTTAAATTCAAGGACAAAGCTTTTTATTGATTCCTTCTAACCTCACATAAAAGCCAGAGTAGGTACCTAGATAGAATGTTTGCGTACTAACTTTAAGTAGAAACAAGGATCATGGAAAGTAAACGGATTGACAAAGCTCATACTTTGAATCGTTCTTATTTACATTCAGCGCCATCTACCTTGCTTGAGTGACTCATTCGTACCGCTGTTTTGTTATTATTTGACCCGCTGGCTACGACCTTGGCGCCATCTAGAAATTGCCTGAATTTTAAGATAACTGCGAGGAACGATTCGAAGTATGGGCTTTGACACTCCGTATACTATCCTCCTTGGTAGAAGTAGGTCACTTTGGATGTCACCATATATATGACGCTGACTGTACAGTGCAGACATTGCAGTGCAGTTGAGTTATTTGCTTACACCGTTACTTTTGAGCTCCTTAACTCCTTACCAAACAAATCGATTTCCAAAATCTACTTGTCACTCATCTCATAATACCTTTCTCTCGCCCGTCATATCTTTAAGTAAGTAAATATTTTACACTTTGCCTATAATCTTTCAATTATAAGCTAGAGCTAAATTTATTAATTTAAAGATTTAAACTTAAACTAGAGCTAGAATAGCTTAGGTATGCGATGTCTGCTTCCAATAATAGCCGGCAGCTGGTAGCCTCTATTCTATTATCCATGGCATTGCAACTGTTCTGCCTCCAGACATCCTAACAAACCGTGCGAACCACGAGCACTTCGGTGACCTGCTGGGTCAATTGAACAGTAACGTGTCTAGTCAGACACTGTACGCTGACGCCATCTTCGTGGATGCGCAGGCGCAGCTCCGCGGCCTGTACAGGGAGTATTTGAAGCGGGTGTATCGGGGAGACGCGCTCGTCACGCAGTTTAGTAAAAGCGAAGAAGCCAAGGATGCTATCAATGAGTAAGTGTAACAGAGAACATGTCGGGCTAAACTCGATTTATATACGTGAGTGATCCGTTTTATTTCACTATGTAACAGAGAACTTACATATGAATACTCTTCATTTGAACATCAGGCCCGCAAACACTTTTGCCTGTTTTCCTAGAATAAATAAAGATTTAACGCTCGATCCACACGTTTGCCGAACGCCGGCAAACGTACTGGGCCGCGTTTTATAAAGCTACAAGTTACAATTTACAAGCGGAAGTCTCGTTCTATCACTTCTTGTTAGAAAGAGACTTCCGCTTGTAAATTGTAACTTGTAGCTTTGTAAAACACGGCCCTGGACGCTGCAGTCATGTTAGAAAAAGACAGGAATAACCTCCACGCTGCTTACTAACATAAAAACGCGTGGATCGGGCATTATCTTCTACAACTCTCCGTCGTCGCCCGATGAGATAAGTACTACTTTATAGCCCAACCTTCTATCTGTATATTAAACAATCAGGAACGAAAGAGGAATTATGATCTAAGGTCAACCGGGGTAAAAGCGTCACCGTTTTTTTGGTATTTTTGGTATTTGCTGAAGAATTAATTAACGCACTTTAGAATTCAGTCATATATTTAACATTCTGATATTTTTAATCTTTAAATAAAAAAAACTTGTTAACCTACATTGTACTAAAACTGCTAAAACTAAAAATCCAGGAAAAGGTTGTTGACCACTGACATTGGGGCAAATGCGTTGCACAGACGCAATTACCTCAAAGTTGCTGACGCATTTAGCACAATTTGAAAATTTAACTCGTAACATGTTACATGCATATAATTCTAAGAATAAAGCATTTTTAATAAAAATTATAATTCGGGCGCATGAGCCAACTAATACTGATTGTATTGAACAAAAATTAATGTCAAAAACTGAAAGAAAAATGAGGATGTAAATGGATTTTGTTCACTTCCCTCACATACCGCGTTGGTCTGGTGTGACAGAAAATTTCAACATGATCTCAGTAGGAGTATCTTTTTGTATTTTTTCTCCCAATTTTTTATTTTTACGGTTTTCCCGTGAATATCAATTATATTTTTTATAAAGTCACTGAAACATGAATACACAGAAAAAAACCAGAAAAATGCCAACCCCGGGAATCGAACCCGGATCCTCGACACTCCGGGTCGTGTGCTTTTCCCCTACACCACGATTGGACATAGAGGAAAGGCCGAATTTTTTCCATGTATTCAAATTTTAGCTTGTTTTTATCACTTTTTGGGTAAACTGATAAGTTTCGAAAGGGTGCGTTGTTTTCGGTTTACGAAGTAATCGCATAGATGGCGCTAGTCACTGCAAAAAGTGATAAAAACAAGCTAAGATTTGAATACATGGAAAAAATTCGGCCTTTCCTCTATGTCCAATCGTGGTGTAGGGGAAAAGCACACGACCCGGAGTGTCGAGGATCCGGGTTCGATTCCCGGGGTTGGCATTTTTCTGGTTTTTTTCTGTGTATTCATGTTTCAGTGACTTAATAAAAAATATAATTGATATTCACGGGAAAACCGTAAAAATAAAAAATTGGGAGAAAAAATACAAAAAGATACTCCTACTGAGATCATGAATTGATTGCTTTAGTGCGCCATCTCGTTGAGCCTGGGTAAACTGATAAGTTTCGAAAGGGTGCGTTGTTTTCGGTTTACGAAGTAATCGCATAGATGGCGCTAGTCACTGCAAAAAGTGATAAAAACAAGCTAAGATTTGAATACATGGAAAAAATCCGGCCTTTCCTCTATGTCCAATCGTGGTGTAGGGGAAAAGCACACGACCCGGAGTGTCGAGGATCCGGGTTCGATTCCCGGGGTTGGCATTTTTCTGGTTTTTTTCTGTGTATTCATGTTTCAGTGAGTTTATAAAAAAATATAATTGATATTCACGGGAAAACCGTAAAAATAAAAAATTGGGAGAAAAAATACAAAAAGATACTCCTACTGAGATCATGAATTGATTGCTTTAGTGCGCCATCTCGTTGAGCCTGGGTAAACTGATAAGTTTCGAAAGGGTGCGTTGTTTTCGGTTTACGAAGTAATCGCATAGATGGCGCTAGTCACTGCAAAAAGTGATAAAAACAAGCTAAGATTTGAATACATGGAAAAAATTCGGCCTTTCCTCTATGTCCAATCGTGGTGTAGGGGAAAAGCACACGACCCGGAGTGTCGAGGATCCGGGTTCGATTCTCGGGGTTGGCATTTTTCTGGTTTTTTTCTGTGTATTCATGTTTCAGTGAGTTTATAAAAAATATAATTGATATTCACGGGAAAACCGTAAAAATAAAAAATTGGGAGAAAAAATACAAAAAGATACTCCTACTGAGATCATGAATTGATTGCTTTAGTGCGCCATCTCGTTGTTGAGCCTGGGTAAACTGATAAGTTTCGAAAGGGTGCGTTGTTTTCGGTTTACGAAGTAATCGCATAGATGGCGCTAGTCACTGCAAAAAGTGATAAAAACAAGCTAAGATTTGAATACATGGAAAAAATTCGGCCTTTCCTCTATGTCCAATCGTGGTGTAGGGGAAAAGCACACGACCCGGAGTGTCGAGGATCCGGGTTCGATTCCCGGGGTTGGCATTTTTCTGGTTTTTTTCTGTGTATTCATGTTTCAGTGAGTTTATAAAAAATATAAATTTCAACATGGCCGATACCTTGAATACGATTCGCTAAAACGCCCTCTATGGTACGTACTGTCCTCCAAGTAGTTCAGGTGTCTATCACAAGATGGCGGAAGCTGTTTTAACTCACGTGGTTTAAAAAATAACTCAAATAAACGCAATAGCCCCGTAGTCGCCTTTACCCCGGGTGACCTTATGTTTTTTTCATGGTTATCTTGCAACTTTGGTTTATTTCAGGTGGATAAAGAACAATACAAATGGTAGAATAGAAGACTTCCTGAAGGAGCCTCTGCCTATGCAGACGAAAGTGGTGTTGTTATGCGCCCTCTACTTCAGCGGACAGTGGAAGCACCCTTTCGCTCCAGCTTATACCGCAAAGTATGTATGTACACCGCGGTGATTTTAACCGTTAGGTAGGCATACATGAATCTATTTCAAACTCTTATCATAAAAACAATCAATTACAGGATGCCGTTCAGGAGCCCCGCAGCCGAGGTCATGGCGGATCTTATGCTGAATTTTGGACAGTTTGAATACATATTTTCTGTGGAAGATGGTAATAAAATAGCTGTCAGCGTTCTTAATTTACCATTCGTGGGCCCTTGTGACGTAATGATTTGGTTCACCGAATCATCAGTGAAAAATAATCCAATAAAGCTTATCTATTTGACTAACATTTACCTAACCGTGTGGTATTCATGTTTCAGGTCTGCATATGATAGCGCTGCCATACAACGACAGTACGACAACCATGTACGTTTTAAAGCCGCGCATTCCAAAACGAACTAGCTTACCTGACCTCATGGGTCGCCTCAACTACACCAGAATCGACCAACTTATCGACCAGATGACAACCAATAAAGCGGTCATCAGATTTCCTAAGATTGACGTCAAAAGTTCCATGAATCTAGAAGAAAGTTTAAAAGCTTTGGGTCTGGCCTCTATGTTTTCTCCTGGAGAGGCAAATTTCGCTCTCATGGTCAAAAGTGAAAAAGAAGTTGATGCAACGAAGGACGATCTCATAGCAAGAATCAGAAGCGGAGATCGACAGAAAGAAATCAGAGATGAAGTCAACAGCCTCCCCAATCCTGGAGTGTATGTGGACACCGTTCTACATGACGTCAAGATTACTATAAATGGTAATACTTTAATAACAGATTTTTAATCACAGAGTTCCGAAACGCGTCAGCGTATAGTAGTAGTATAGTAGAGGTGGTGGTGATATTTGGGTCTGTGTGGCATGTGTTAATTCGTGTAGGAGTGGAGGTGGAGATATTGCATGGAAATACATATACATTAATCGCATAGATGTAGCTATTTTTCAGGTGTGGTCGCGGGTGAGCAAATTAATCGTTTTTAGTTCAAACTTATCAATGTATTATTATTATTATATTTAACAGTTATAAAATAAATGGCTTTACCATAATACATTCAAAAAGATAATGAAAAAGGCGAAAATTAAATAATCACCATGGCAGTATTTTACAATACAATTTACAAGCGGAAGTCTCTTTCTAACAAAAGGCGATAAAATGAGACTTCCGCTTGTAAATTGTAATTTGTAGCTTTATAAAACAGGGCCCAGGAAAAACATAAGTATATTGTAAATTCTATATTTAGCTTTTACACAATCATATTCAATATTACGATTACATGATAAACTGTGACCTTACAAGTTACAATACAACGTTCGTCGCCACGTTCTTATGTAGGTATATCCAAATTAGGTAAGTATCATACTTAGGTATAGTAGACAACAAAAACATGACACGCCGTAAATACTTGATGTACTGAAGGTCCACAATAAAGCCGCTTAACAAAAATGAAGCAATCTTATATGATGATGACGAATGATGATGATAGATGTTTGAAAAACAACGAAAACCCGAGACCTTATTGTTTAATGCACTCAGGCATTCGCCTTCTCTTTTTCACATAATGTTGTACCGTTTGACAGAAAATGATGGCAATGCCAAAGCGAAGCCGAGCGCGTTTTACGGCCTGGCCACGACTATGCGAGTGGCGGCGCGGCGAGCGTTTTCTCTGTTCATTGCGCGGCCAGACGCTCGCCGCTCAGTGGATACAGGCAGCAAGCAAACAATGGTCAGAGAAATCGCTCGCCGCGCCGCCGCCGCCGCCGGTCGGACGCGCGTAGCGTAGTCGTGGCCGGGCCGTTAGACAATGAGGCCTCTGGCACAGGCTGGGCGGGCTCGGCATTAGGAAAGTTTTGTATGCACTACGATTTTTTAGTTTTTTAGTGTCCCTTGTTGTAGATTGATAATTTTTTCGCAGAAATGCAACGTATGGGTTTATAGGCAAGTACGTAAAGTACGTGAATATATGGGAAAAAAACCATGCAACAAAAATCGTAGTGCGAGCCCGAGCCTGGCTAGCATGTTAAATCGTAAACACTACTTGTTGAGCATTTGGCAGTTAACATATTGAAAAATGCTGTCACATCGACGTAGCCCGTCGCTAGCAACGTGCTTGTAAACAACAAGCAAATATCTCGCTATGACAAGGTTCCATTTGCTCAACAATTCAACTCTGTGACAGTACGCCAGTTTGGAAGATTTTGCACGAAAGTTACGATAAATTGTGAATCACGATATGTTTACTTTGTTTAGAATATGGCACCGAAGCTGTGGCAGCCACAAGTGGAATCCTTGCACGGTCTGCAGAACAGTTCTATGCAGACTCTCCTTTCTACATGTTCATCAGAAACGAGAAAACCAAACTAGTCACATTCAGTGCTGTCATATTTAACCCTACAATATAATTGTATACACAATTTAGTTTAAGGACTAAGTTACTTTTTAAATGAAGGAAAGAAATGATCTGATTTAGTACATTTAAGCAATATGATATGTATATAGTTACTTAGTGTAATTAAACATATTTTATTATATATTAGGCCAGAAGGTGTTGAGGCCTTTCTCAGCAGTAGGACACTAAGTATTCTGTGCTAGCAGGCTAATGGGAAAAAAATTACAGCTTTCTAGTACCAATAGTCTCTCGAGCTAATACGCAGACAGATACACATACTACATGACGAAGCTATAACCATGGAAGTAAGTAAGGACTTTGCTAGTTTTTTTAATGAAACAAATTTAAGATTCAATAATATGTTTAATTGACCTTGAAGTGTACCAACGAGCCCAAATAAAATATCATGTTTTACTTATTTATTTACGTTGAATAACTATCTATTGTCTTGGTCTATGCACACTTAAGTCTATGGGCTTGTTTTATGAAAAAATCTATTTAGTTTGTCATTTACATTACTAATAAATATTAAATATATCTGGGGGCACTGAGTGCAACTGCTAAGTCGAGCAAAACAAAAGAAAGAGGCCATGGCCATACTATCCTATCCTTGAAGCCATTCAGGCCATTTTTTTTCCCTTGCAAGTTAAATAAGAAATAACAAAGATACAAGATATAAGACATAAAGAACAACAAAGTTGCATTTCCAGGTAAAAGGCCCCATTCCCGAACTTTAGTGCATTTAATTTTTATTGATTTGATAACCAATCTAAGTCATAACAAATATTTATTTTTTACCCAGGAATAAATAAAACTCAACTGGTGGTCCTATAATTACATGGAAAATTACCATTTAATCCTATTTACAAAACATTTAACTATAGAATGTGTCCTTACCTATTACTCCTGAGTCTCTCAATCCTGTCATTGAGGGTTTGCTTCCACTGCTCCTCTGTGATGCTCAGCGCCCAGTCCGGGATGGAAGCTTGGGGCAGGGCAAAGTTAGCCATTGCTGACATCACCTAAAAAAAAAACTGGGTTCAATAAAGGTTCTGTTACCAAAGCCTTTCAAAACTCAGGGAGCAATAAATTGATATTATAAATTTCAAAACGCCATGATAGCCTAGTGGTTTGACCTATGGCCTCTCAAGCAGAGGGTTGTGGGTTTGAGCCCCACCTTGCACCTCTGAGTTTTCCGGAATTTATGTGCAATAATTAAATAAAAGGATCAATCACATACAGGTTGAGTTTTGTTTCAATTAACTTTCAAGAATTCAGTCAGGGGTTGAGTAAGGGGGTGTTCACTAAGACTTACTCAAACCCTGGCTGAATTCTTGATGGATCATTAAAAATTTTCCTTAAAGACAAGTTTAGTTATAAAAGTGAGTGATTTGTTTATTTCACTATGTTCGAGTCTCACAGTAGTTTCATGTTTTGAATTTCATTACAGTATAAAAGTTGTACTTATCAGTTTCTTTATCTCTGAATCTTGTGATCAAATTACCTGCTGTGCTCTCTCATTGTCCATCTCTATGGGGTCTACAGGCCGCGGCGCGCTCCATACCTCTCTGGCCAATACATTCTCCATTGGTTCAATTGGTGGCACATCATTTGCTGGAACTTGTTGGGGCTCCACATTCTGCAATAAAACGTAAAGCATTGTCATAATTTATGTGAAGTGACAGCTAGCAGAAGAATAGAAATAAAGAATAGCAATATTGTTAGGTACTTAAAAGGAGAATTTTTACTGCAAATTTATTCGGTCACGAGTGTAGGCCTTATCAACTAACCTGCGATTCGTCGTCGCTGTCGTGGTCAGAGTGCACGGCCTCAGGCCCCTGAGGTAAGGGTTCGTAGCCGAAATACTCGGTCTCTTCATCACTTTCTTCTGCCTGGTTGCCGTTCATCATGAGATCATGCCTAGGGGGTGGAGTAAGTTCGTGCGGCGAATTATCTGGAGGATCAGGGCCGTCGCACACCATTCTGATTACTTTAATTTTATTCGTGTTATTCCCAACAAATCATTAATTTTCGAGCCAATGCCAATACGAAGCGAACCAACATACCTATATACTTACTTTACTCTTAGCGATGAATGAAGCGAACGAACCAAAAGATTTTTTTTATGATGATGACATTGACATAAGATGGATGTATTTTTCCGGTTGAAAATGTTTGCAGTTTATATTTAGGGTTACTACACACTAACATAAATACATATTTAAACAGTTTCTCACGTATTCCAAACACGCCCATATGGGTGGGTTGAGAATGTTCCTTTAAACCACACTAGGCATTTCGTAAATAAAAATGTAAGGGTTCTCATGTTCGTAAAGTGAGGATATAGTAACGTAAAAGCTTAGGCTTGAATAGTGAGATAGTGAGGAAGTACCGCTGTCAGTGATGTTTGTGTACCGTTCATACCTCAGGGTCGTGTATTATAAAGCTACAAGTTATAATTTACAAGCGGAGTCTCTTTCTAACAAAAGGTGATAGAATGAGACTTCCGCTTGTAAACTGTAACTTGTAGCTTTGTAAAACACGGCCCTGGACGTGACTAGGACGGACAGACAGACTGACGACAGACAACGGAAAATTAACAAACAACAGATATAGCTGTATGGACCTTTTTCCCATGCCTATCCCTAATGGAATACATTTTATAAACAAAAGTGACATTTCATTTTCAATTCAATCAAATTTGCATTTGCAAAAAAAAGTAGGCCAAGGGCCGAATAACAAAGACGATAAATTATAACAAAATTTGCTAAAAATCTAATAATAATCTACTGAAAATTTCGTCGTTTATGAATAACATCTTAGTGATTACTATTTGTGTGATAGTCATGGCTTGGAGAAGTCATGGAGTAAACAATGCTGATTTAGTCCGCAATCTTCGAAGTAAATTTTAATTTTGAAATGTGTTAAACTTTATTTTTTTAGCTTTCATCACTAGAAAAAACTGCATTTTGCGTGCAACTTGAATATACCAATAGAAAATTAAGTTAGCAGGATATTTTATCTAAGTATTTTATTTTACCACAAATCAGTTTCACAATGCAAGTTATTCAGGTTTTTTTTTGTAAATCGCTGATTGTAATCTTAACTGAAATATTTAAGCAATAATTTGAAGCTCGTACTTACTTATAAACTTACACAATGTTTATTTACAGAAAATGGCATTATTAAGACTGATGCAGTTGCCAATGCCATGACCTTAGTGGACCGTAAAAACTATTGCCCCTATGCTCCATACCATGACTCCCCACAGTCCATTGGATTTGCAGCAACCATCAGTGCACCACATATGGTGAGTTCCTTGTAATTTAATAAATCATAATACACAAATAAACACAATCATATATTAATTATCATAAATTTATTACCTACAGACCTACACATATACCTTCATAAATAATAATAATAATGTAAGCCTTTTATTCAGTTATATATTTTTTTATAATTATCTGTTTGTTCTTTGACAAAGTTCTCTTTCGACTTCTTCTATCCTTCTCTATGTTGTGCCAGTCTTGTCCATTGTTGTCTTGCAGTTCTTATTACTTCATTCTCCCTCACTTTGTCTCCTGCTTTTCTCTTCCTATATGTTCGGTACCGCCATTATAAGATTGTTTTGCTCTATTTTTCTTACTGTCCACTTCCATTTAATCCTTTTTACCTAGATTTTTAAATCATCAACCCATGTTCTACCTATTTCATATAATTTCTGTTCTCACTTTGTCCCTTAGTTTTAGCCCAATCATGCTCTTCTCCCTTGATCTTTGACATACATATAGTTTGGTATTAGTGTCTATTATTGGCTTCAATAGGTCATCACAGGCAGAACACAGGCATTAAAAAGCCTTGTTTTTGTAGGCACACTTGTCACCTTGTTTGACACTGTTTTTGATTATGTAATTCCTTTCATGACCAATGTATTTTCCATCTATTTGGTATGCTTGTGACTGTCATGACAATTTCTTTATTCATCTGATGGTTCATTCCATTCATGGATATTCCAATACATAAATACCTCCAGCATATTATTTGCATTGGTTAATTTTAAATATAAATAAAAAAAACAAATCAATGAAAATTGACAAATTATTTTTGTTTTTATTGTCATTAAAACAGTGCCCCTATTCTTCTTTTACTATGGTATCTATCTATACAATAACAATGCAGAGAAGATATGTCACAATGCATTGAAAAATTTGTTATGGCTTAATACCTAATTGGTGGAGTAAGGTATGGATTACCAAAGTTGCTAGTTCAAATCCAGCTGACTAAACTATTTTTTTCGGTGCACAGTCATTGTATGTTACGAAGTTAAATTATTAACTAATGGTGTTAATGTATTTTTATAATAATTCTATTACAAAGGGATTTTCACTGGATTTTCATTACTGTTTTTTAAAGAAAGGCAGCCTTACAATAGTCCTTACTTGATGATTCTTATACTTAAGACTCTTTTTACAGCATGCCCATGCATTGGAAAGACTAAAAAATCAGTTGGTGCCTGGGGAGAAGGCATTGGATGTGGGGTCTGGTTCTGGCTATCTGACTGCTTGCATGGCCCACATGCTTGGTGAAAAAGGTCGGGTTGTGGGAATAGAACATATCCCTGAACTAGTCAAACTAGCTACCAAAAATCTTAATCAAGACAACCCTGTTCTGCTGGCATCAGAGCGCATTAAACTAGTAGGTGCGTATATTCTGAATAATATTTGTAATAAAGCCCTTTAATTCAACTACACCAAGGGCAGTAAATAAAAATGTAAAAAAAAAATGTTAAACAATTTTTTTTGTTGTCTGTATGTGTATATTGTTACCCAACTTAATCCATACCAAATTTCAAGTCAATGCCATTAACCATAGAAGAGTTCCCTCCTGTGACTATCCCGGCTGCACCACCAGAATTTCAATACCTGATTATTGCATGCATAATTTCAGCTTAATCGAACATAGGGGAAGTGGATCAAATTTAACTTGCAACATTTGACCCCAACATACAAACATTGCAAGTTTTTACTCAATAAGTAAAAGCGTGTAAGAAAAAGCTTCAGAACGCATGATTATCTTACTGCTCTTGCCTCATGCGAAGATTTTTTTAGCCCTATAAATAAACAATTCTGTTATCATCTTGTGTCTTGTAACTAAAAATAAGGAAAGTATAATGAATGATGATATTGATATGTTTTTGGTAGTGTCCGACCGAACTTTCGGTTTCGTCTGCGATCGGACATGCTCGGTGCACTGAGCTTTAAGCGACGAAGTGTCATTTTACCGCGTCGCGTCCGCGCCGCGCTCATAATAATCCGTTTTTTAAGATACAAATTTAACAGTCAACTTCGCACACGTAAACATTTAAGTTAAACGAAGGCACTGTTTTAAATCGTGTTAACTGGTACGCGGAAAACAATAAATACCGCTAATAAATGTGATTATATACCTATAGGTATTAGTTACCCATGTAGCGGTAGCTACACTATTTAGGGGTGATAATTGATAGAAATGATAATGACACTGATGAACGTGAACGAACTGATTTAATGCTATAATGGTGATACGGTATTAAAGTAAACAGCAAACGTATGCAAACGTTTGCGCTATGTAAGCTATGCGCTACTTTTAAATATTATATATACAAAAGATGTACGCTTGTCCGTACACCCCATTTGTTGACGAATTTAAGAAAAACATATACGATAGTTAGACTTTGATCGTTAATTCAAATGTTAAAATAAACGAAGTCTAGTCGTCTCATAACTTGTTTTGTTATAATCTATGCATTAGGATAATTTGAGAATTCTCACGAAAACATGACCTTATGATATGACGGAAGTTTGAGTTTCTGCCGAAAGTGAGATGATGATCGAAGCCGAAAGTCGGTTTCGGCCGTAAAAATAGTTTCGGTCGGACTCTAGTTTTTGATACCCCAGCAGGGACATAGGGTTCGCAGTAGGGTCCAACCACTATAATATGGAAAGTGTAGTTGTATAAGAAAAAACTCTCAAGTCATCTTTTTAAATTCAAGAAATTATTTCCTGTAGCCGGTGATGGACGAGCTGGGTATGAACCAGAAGCCCCGTACAACGCCATTCACGTCGGAGCAGCCGCACCTAGTCTGCCTCAAGCTGTAAGTATTGAATTAGCAAGTAAACTGCTAATAAACATATTACCCTCCTTTGCGTTTCGCAGTCGGGTAAAAATAAATGTATTTTTTTAGCCTTTAGCTTCGTACAGTTTGTGTTAAACTTACATGCGCCTGGAGTGAAGTCAATCGCTTGAAGGGGAATCCAGATGCACACAGACTAACGTGAATGTGTGTAACGTGAAGACCCCCTTTTACTGCCTGTAAACTTCAGAGGCGCATTTAAGTTTGAAGCGTACAGTCAGCATCAATAGCTAAGTAACCGACCCGTTCACCATGATCTAAGCACGACTCTATTGTTATAGACAAAAGAGCTTGTGCAGATCATTGGGTCCCACGGACCAACCACCCTCTGGACACCGCATCTTCTATAATTTACTTGGAAATTCATTACGAATAAAGCCGCGGTGAGCGAATGCGTCGTGATTGGTTCATAGTTTGTCATCTCGCTAGTCATCTGGTCGAAGGTGAGCCGCGATTCGTGGCTAGAAAGATTTATAAGTGCAAATGAGCATATGTGTTTCGGAAACGTTCGCCCTGACATTTGGTGTCCAGAGGGTGGTTGGTCCGTGTTGGGACCGCATTAGCTACTTCTGCTGCTGACTGTATAATAAATTTGGTATGAAGGTGGCTCCTTATAGCACAACCACTCCGAAGTCTCAAAATCTTAAATTTTTATGTCTGTCTGTAGATTTCACAGACCAATATAAGTTGACCCCACACTGAGTACATTTTGCTTAGGAGCAGGGTTCTGCTAACACTGGACTTCTTAAAATACTGGGGAAAAGCGTTAAAATCTTTGTACGGAACCCTCGTGCGCGAGTTCAACTCGCACTTGGCCGGTTATTTTTATCGTAATGGGGGTTTACCATAATAAATTACATACCTAATCGAAAGATATGCCACTAAAAAGGGTGGTGAGTGTACGTGTATTAGTGATGTGTAATGGACACCAAAAACTTTGAACTAAAATGCCAGGGGTCGTGTTTTATAAAGCTACAAGTTGTAATTTACAAGCGGAAATCACTTTCTAACAAAAGGTGATAGAATGAGACTTCCGCTTGTAAATTGTAACTTGTAGCTTTATAAAACACGGTATAGGTGGCTTATTCAGCCCCACACCATTGAAAGGTTACTTATTGACATTTTGAATCTATGTATTTTCAGCTTATAGCTCAGTTGAAGCCTGGCGGGAGACTCATAGTGCCTGTTGGCCCTGAGGGAGGAGAGCAACATCTGACGCAGGTAAAATTACCACAGACTTTTACACAAGTCTGCTTTACATTACTTTATCTACACACATATTATATAGGTACTCTTAAGACGGGTTCAGAAGTCGAAGGCATAAAAACCTGTCACGAATTTCACTGTTTTTAGAGTTCCGTTTTTCCTTTTGATGTGCACCTGTCCGGTTTTTTTAATTTAAGATCGTAGACAAACATCAAGCTGACGTTTCGTATATGTAAACTATTTTTAAATTGAAGATGAAAGCTGATTGTCGTAAATGATGATAATTTCCTACGGTTTCTGAACGCATATTAGAAAACTTATGATATGTGTGTAGATAAAGTACATTTACGCACTGTGTTTACGCAAGTTACAACTTCGACGAAGTAAGACGAGGAAACGCAAAACAGAGCGCCTAGTGTAATCGCCGACCAGGCCAAGAAATAAGTCTCGATCGCGTTCGCGTTTGACGATTCTCATACTATTTGACACTTTAACGCAAACGCGATCGAGACGTATTTTGTGCGTTTTGATTACACTAAGGGCACAGAAACATTACTTAATTTCATTATTGATGATAATATAAGTTAAATTTGCACGTTCAAAAGCCTACAAGCAAGGCTACAGTAAGAGGTATATAATATTATACCAACCTATTTTTTTAGGTGGACAAAGCAGCCGATGGCACCACCACAGTGAAGAAACTCATGGGTGTGATTTACGTACCTCTGACAGACAAAGACAAGCAGTATCGTGAGTGACCTATTTGCAATGTACTTAAGTACACCGTATTGTTTTGTCTCGGTGCTATTCTTTGCTGTCTAATACTGGATCTTATGGGCGTGGTTAATGTGGTTTCATGGACCCCTAGAAATTGAAAATCACGTCACGACCCATTATCCTATGGATCCTTGTAAAGGTACTCGGGATCGAATGTATTATTTATCCATTTTCGTGTCTTAAACGTCATTGATCGCATTGCGGGCCCTCTCTTGCGAGCCAAAGTCCTTTTTATAGAATCTATGTCAAAAGTGAATTTGAACTGATCATTAAAGAAAAGACATCCAAGTTTCAAATTTCACGTGGGCCGGCCGCAGGGGGTTAAAACGTCCAACCGCATACAACAGATAATATGTACCTAATAATAGTACCTATTGACTCGCCGGTTTTTAGTCTCCTTTCGGTGCCTTAAGGTTCTATTTCTATTTTATCGCAATGATATATCGTTAATTTTACTTCCTAAACGCCCATTCCCCTAGTAATCTTATCCCCAAATATCATTTCTCAGAAATTACGACATAGGGTAAATTGCCAATAGCCACTAACTGGCCACTTATTTTGTATGGTGATACTGAATATGAATTACTTTCAAAATGCTCTCGGTAACAGTTCTGATATCAGCATTTTTCTCTTACAGATTATATTGCAAAGTGGCCAGTTACAGGGGGGTGGCCAGTAATAGGCGATTTACCCTACTTAGATCTCTAAGGAAGGATGATACGAGTCAAGGAAAATAAAGTATAGAAAAAAACTGAGCTGAATTAATTAAAAAAATACAATTTTTGGCATCCAGTGGAGCATGAGCAAGCTATACAAGGCGAGACGACATCCATCTATGATGACGAGTTTTTTGATAATTTCAAGAATCAATACGTCTCTTACGTACCTAATTAAATTAGTTCTTTAGAATCGTTGTCGAATAATCGAATTTAGAGGCAGCAATTTCTGAGACATTGTAAATGTAATTTGTACTTATTTAATGGGCGGCCTTAGCCATAGCAAGGTTTCGGGGGCGAGTAGATCTTTGCGAGGCCCTTGTCTTTGTAGAATCGGTTTTAATACACAAGCTTTTTTGCAGAATGTACTTTTTGTTGTCTGTAGGTACTCTTATTGTCATCCAACCTACATTTTCGTACCAAATTTCAAGTCAATGCCATTAACCGTGGAACAGTTCCCTCCTGCGGCCACTAGAAATTCTCTAACAGATTATTGTATTTTCACCGGACTTACATAAGTATGCCAAATTTCAGCTCAATCGGATACCAACAAGTGGTCGAAAAGGTTTGCAAATATACTTTACATAGGTACAATCGAACAAATTGATTCTGACCCACCATGGAACCTTTTCACAGTAAACGTCATAGTGACATCGCATTGTTATAATTACATATAACGTTTAGTGTGATAACGTTGGGTGGGTCAGTAATCAATTTGTTCGATAGTACATACCTACAGTTCAACATTAACTAGTTATGTACAGTACAATTGAGGGACTATTAAATTACTCTCAATGAGTGCTATCGCGAGTACTTTCACAAATGCAATGAAGTGTTTTGAACTTTGGAGAGGCGGGCCATGTTGTCGTAGTTTGTCTCTACCTATTTGAGTCCCAACTACAAATAATTATGCATGCGGTAGCATCAATTTTTTTTTAATGTATTATTTTATTATGGCCTGGTGTATTTTTGCAATTTATTTATTTTTGTAAGACCATATCCTATGAAGGTACCCCATGTACGGAAATACGACAGAATAACAATCCCGTCATAGGACATCTGGAATGAGTCAGCTTTGTTTTTTTAAAAGTATAAATTCAGTTCGTGAGCACTTAGAATAGGATTGGGGTTCGGGTGAATTTGTATTGATATCATTGGTAATTTATTCATGGTTTTCAAGGGTGCATTGGATCTTATAAACTAATACATAAAAGTAGTAAAGTTTTATTGCTTAGAAAATTTATATTCGTATTGATATCTCTTTCTTTGACATAAGAATTGACAGCCGAGACAGTTCTAAACCCCGAATCCTATTCTAAATGCTCACAAACTGTAACTTCATTTTCAAAAGACACTAATGTATTGATTGAGTGAACAAAAGTCCTACCTATGTGAGTATAATAAGATTAATGAGAATAATACTATTTTATGAAAAAGACACTCTCACACTGGGTGACATTAATTTTTTCGTCATAATCACCTTTTATAACGCAGCATTTCTAAAAGAGGGAGAGTATTTCGTGGGTGGTAGGACCTTGTACGACGTCCGTCCGGATCGCTACCACCATCTTACTCGTTAATCCTGCCGCTAAGCAGCAGTGCTTGCACTGTTGTGTTCCGGTGTGGAGAGTAAGACAGCCGGTGTAATTACGGGCACAAGAGGCATTTCATCTTAGCCCTCTAGGTTGGAAACGCATCTGCAAACCCTCCGGAGTTGCGGGTGTCTATGGGCAGTGGTGATCACTTACCATCAGGTGACCCACTTGCTCGCTTGCCTTCCTCGTATAAAAAAAAAAAAAGTATCCTACTCTCAAGCAAGCAAGCAAGCAAGCAAGCAAGCAAGCAAGCAAGCAAGCAAGCAAGCAAGTCACAGCAGGATGATTGACTATTTTGTACTCTTTTTGAAAAGGCTCATTAAAATAACACATTGTGTGTTTATGTTACTTGTATAGATAAGTAGAAAGTAGATGGCGAAACTACTCGTGCCAGTGCAGTGGCAACAAAAAACACCGTACCAATAATAGTTTTTTCCCCTCACTACCTCGGAAAGCCGCCTTTTATCCTTTAATACGAGCGGGTAAAATCGCATTTTATCCACTAGTGGGGAAAGTAATTTGACCTTGGAGTGGAGCGTGTTTAAGTAGCTTTTGACAGATAATAAAACGTAAAACGCTCATAACAATGGTTCGTTCGATATCAATTATCATTAAATAAATGATAAATGGTTTGAGAATTTAATAAAAAACACCAAATTTAGCTTTATTTAATGGTCCTTAAAATTCTATACGAAACATTGTTTTTTTATAATGATGTTGAATATAATTCTGAACGCACAAGTTGAGTCGATGCAATTTAAAAACGCATCGTCAGAAATGTCAACACTGTCAACTAAAATTTTCTCAGACTCCGACTCATGTAAAAATACACAACTCCCAGAGTTTTTTGTTATAATATCGTAAAAAAAAATAGTGATTCCATTGACGAAGATTTATTTTTATGAGCTGTTTTTTGCATGTTGCGCTTTCCTCGCTACAGTGAGGTGAAAAGTTTTGTGTTACACACGGGTGCAATTGTATTTTACTTCTCGTGTGTTGAAACACTCGCTGCGCTCGGGATTCTATTTTAGAACCACTCGCTTCACTCGTGGTTCAACTATAGAATCCTTTCGCTTGCTTGTGTTTCAATTCCACACTCGCGGGTAAAATACAACTTTGCACCCTCGTATAACAAATAACTATTATTGCGTGCTATGATCCAATTTGCAATAACAACGCTATGGCAGTAAGTAGTATAAAAATATCGCTGCCCATAAGACCATTTCAATCATTGGAACGATACAACCGCTGTATGCGGCGGTCTAACGCCCTAACCCTAAGGCTTTGCGGGCAGCGAGATTTTGATACCGCATTAGACGCCAATCTCGGCTTTCTTTATAATAAATGTGTTGAATTAAGTCTATCATTATCTCTCAAGTAGTTTATTAGGTATGTTGAAATAATTCAAATAAGTGAGTTACTTTTATTGATTTGGTATCTCTGTTTTAGGTTCTTGGCGTTAATCAATTTACGACGTACATTAAAAATATCGCGCCTGAATCTTGAATTAAGCTCTGAATGAATCTATACTCATACGTTCAACATAAATTACTGTATGTATGAAATACTTCGTTTTATCCAGGTGTTCATTATTTATATGGACAACCACCTTTTATTATGATTATCTAATGTAATTTATTGAATTATTATTTACAGTTACAAATAAATTTTATATAATAATGTTACGTCTTTTTATTTCTGAACAATTTGCCTGCAAATTTCTTTTTGAACGGCCTGTCATCTTTGCCGGCGTCGGCGGGCTTTGCCTTCACATGCAGCACTGAATACAAAGTGTCTGCTTCGTTTTTGTTTTCAATTATCTGTCCTACTTCTTCCTGAAACCAAAATATGACAAATGAGATTACGTTGCATAATATGATTTTGTGATAAGAATAAAATTATTATAATAATTTTATTTAAATATACTCAGCAGCACAAAATTTACATGTGACTGCGGCATCGTAAGTAGTGATCTTATAGACTCGAGTCTTATGACTCTTCTCAATAGGACTCGATAGTCTATTACAAGGCTCGACTCACAATAACTAGGACTCCATTGCTCGAACACTTAGAGCTTATATTACTGAGCCTTCGAGTGTGACAATAGAACTAGAGTCCGTTTACCTCGGCGAATCGTGTCTGATGCCCGTTTTCACCAACGACTCCTAAAATTTAAGGGATCCCTTAGCTCTTTTAGGGGACACCTAAGACCAATTTCCGTTTCACCAACGCTTAAGTAACACCTAACTGCTTAGGGGGTCCCGTAAGTTTAGGGGCTCGAATATTGACCCCCTAGCGCTAAGTGACAGTTCGCGCAGTCGCAGATGCGTTTTAATTTTTATAGGTTATCGTGCATTTGTTATGCAATAATTAACTTGATTGATAATATTTATAAAAAATGGAAGGCTATTTAAATGATTTTGTAGAGTTTGGAAGCTGTTGAATAATTAGATTGAATATTCACATCAAAGTTATTTAGATCAGACTGAAGATCAGATGATTTATCAAAGTATGATAGGTACTAAAGATTTTTCATAAGATATACCTACTCGTAAAATGTCGAAAGAAAACGTGCTTTTCATACTTGAAAAAGTTTAACATTAGAGGTATTTGGAATATAAGAATAACCCAAAACAGAAGAAGAATAGTTCTGTATAAAGGAAGGCCTCGTCGAAGTTGGACGAATGCCTAATACTAATTATCCATCATCAGTCTATTCTTGACCCTCAGAATACAAAACAAACCAGAAGCCGCGTTCAATCATAATAGCACGCCGCGTACTGTGTCAGATTATTATTGATTTCGCTATCCGTTTACACTTAAAATAATAATCCTATTCTGTTTTTTTATAAACCCAACGGCATTTCTGCATGTAGGAACCACATGAGAAGCGATTAATTAACATGCGCGCTCGCGGGTTCTGGTCTGTTCTGTATTATACGGGTTTCAAAGAAATCGAATAACACAATACTTTGAAAATATGTACAGTTCATGAATAAATTATCAGATAACTAGTCATTCCAGTTTCAGTCAATGAAAGTTCGAAAAAAATTTGATAGTTATAAACTGTTCTGATTTTTCTGGATGGCAAAGATAATGCCATACAGCCTAGTCAACATTTAAAAATAAGAAATAAGACGTCAATTTAGTATTAATTATATATCTGTATAGTTTTTCTATGTTTTTATAATGTTGGTTTAATTTTTTACAGACGATTTTTGAAGTTATTTCTCTTAAAAAAAATTATCGATACAAAACCGGTTTTAGAAATCACTATAGCTAAAACAAACCGTCACTTAGTTAAGTAACCCCTATTAAGGCGTTACCTAAGATGGTGAAAACGAAATTAGGTTAGGGAGAGATATAAGGGGCCACTTAGGATAGGGGTCCCCTGACTAGGTGATGACTTAAGTGTCGTTGGTGAAAACGGGCATGAGTCTTTTTACCCACGACGGAACTTTAATTAATTCATTTCTGTTTTAATTGGGTAATTTTAATGACGATTAAATTTTATGATTTATTTTTGTATTAAGATTGAGTAAAATTGAACTAATATTTTTTTAAAGCTTTCTAATTATTTCACATTATTGTAGTTTATTTTTTATTTTATTATAATAATGTAGGTACTAGCTAAGTAATAGTAATAGCTAAAAAACCGACCAACTTAGAAAAGTTGGAAAACCTATACATATTATAATTGATTGCTCGGATGACGCAGTTGGTAGCGCGACGTCACGGTATGGTGGAGGTTCTGGGTTCGAATCCCAGTTCGAGAATTTATTTTTACGTTTCAGTTTGAAATTTGTCGGTGGAGTATCTTCCAACCATCTTTCCTATGAGCCAAGACCGCCTGATACGACAAGACACCTGCTTTTTCTTTTATCTGCAGCTGCGCCTAGGTTGAACCACTTCTTCTGTGCCCTTCCATTTTTCCTCTAAAACGGTCTTATAGCTTGCCAAAAAATAATAATGAAATGAGGGCGCCACTTTCTTCGTATGTCACATTTTTGACATAAATTGCTTATATATGGCAACAAATTTGTCTGGGCAATTTTAGTTCCTTTTCTCCGTTTTCTACTCTTTTTTGCCAGGCTATACAGAATTTAGTTATTTAATTCAATGTGCATATTTAAAACTGCCGACTTGTTTATGAGTACAGCTCACCTTGGTCAGAGTTAGCAAGTGATCCAACGAGCGTCCCTTGTTCATGAGTCGCGCGATGTTTTTGGAGGTGACGCCGGGCAGCTTCTGCACGAAGTCGTGCACGAGTATGTTATAGCGCTCATAACTGATGTCGTCGGCCGTGCTGTCTCCGCCAAGGGCTATCGCAGCCGATACCTCTGGGTTTTTTCTGCCTTGCTGTATTTGGAAGTTAGTTGAGTCAGTATGGCGAACTATGAAATTATTAAGACCCACTTGTGCGGCACAAGGTACATGTGCGAGAGAGGAGGCCATATCAAGCGGCGCATTAATAAAAATGTTTACAGCATTTTACATGAAAATCCTACTAATATTATAAATGCGAAAGTTTGTGAGTGAGTATGTTTGTTACGTCTTCACGCTGAAGCGGCTAGACGGACTTGGATGAAATTTGGAATGGGGATAGCTTATACCCTAGATTAAAACATAGGCTATCTTTCATCCCGGAAAATCGTATAGTTTCCGCGGGATAGCGATACCCGAATTCTACGCGGACGAAGTCGCGGGCAACAGCTGGTAAGACATACCGATGAAATGTATTCCCTTATTAGTATAATTACAAACTGGAAGAGTTTTCGCAATTAGAAAATGTTGCAAATCGCAATTTTAAGCATTTGTTTTCACCCCGACGTTTCCAGCAGCACCGAGTCACGATTCGCGAACTGGTGGCGTGCGGTCACCAGTATGCCGACAAGGTCACGCTACTGTACGACTTCTATATACCTACCTAGTTATTCAGATTTCTGTGGACCTGGGTTAGACACTACTACTACTACTAGGCAAGGATGATAAAACCAAGAGTACTGCATAGTCCATGCAATGAAATATACAGCGTCAAAAACAGCAAGGCAAACATCGATTTTTTTATTGCACACAAAATCGCAAGTTATTGTAACTGCTGAAGGATTATATTAGATCAAAATATTTAATGGTAAACTGGCACTACACATACACAGTGCCATATTTTTACTTCATTTTTGTTCGTGACCCGTTACCGGTGTTATCTAGCTAATTATTGATCGAAGGTTATTTGACAAAGCTTGCACGACTTTGGCGTAACTTTCAGTAGTGAAAATGGAATACCTACTGTCAAAAAACAGCTTGTATACAAAATTATTTTTTAAGTAAAGTAAAAGGCCTTACTTTGAGTTCGTAGAATAGTTCAGCGGTGGCGTACGGACTGGGGGACCAGACAAGTTTGAGCCTGGGAAAGTGTATCGTGAGCAGCTGCAGTTTTTGCTGGATGTCGGCTCCGGATATGTCTGTCGATACAACGAAGTGGCCCTGTGGGATAAGCAACGTGGTGAGGAGTAATTCTCTAAGGTTATTCACAAATGGTTCAACGCCGAAGTGACAAATTTTTGATGTTACATGTTGGTCAAGGTGGAGGTGCTACATGTAAACTTACATTAAAGTCGCATAGGCGGATAGGCGTCTTACACGTGTGGTCGCGGGTGAGCAAATTAATTAATTTTAGTTCATACTCAAGATCACCTCTTAAAGAGATACGACGTTCGGGAAAGCGTTGATTCTCCAAATTTAACTATCAAGACGGAGGTCATCTTGAAGATATATTCAATAATTTCCAAGTACAGCCCAAGTACTTCTAAAAACCCGATTCTTATTCACAAACTACGTGGTCTAGACAATATCTAGTACCTGCAGATTAAAAGGTTTGTTCTGATCGAACTCGATGAGCAGTATGGGCCGGCTGTAGTGGCGGCACATGTGCGTGCACTGCGTGTACAGGCGGCCCGAGTGCAGCGAGCCGATCAGGTCCGAGATGGACTTGCGCTCCACGCAGATGTCCGGGGTCAGGATGTAGTCGCCTATCTGGAAAACGTACAAATATACCGTAACTAGCTTTTGCCCGCGGCTTCGCTCAACCGTAAGCATTTCAAAGAAGCAAGCAATCAAGCAAGCAAGCAAGCAAACGTGCAAGCGAACCTGCAAGCTTGCAAGCAATATTGCAAGTAAGCATGCAAGCTGGCACGCTAGCAAGTATACTAAGCAAGGTATAATGCACGCAAGCAAGCATGCAAGCAGACATGCAAGCAGGCATGCAAGCAGGCCATCAAGTAGGCATGCAAACAGGCATCAAGCAAGATGCAAGCAAGCATGCAAGCAAGCACGCAAGCAATCATTCAAGCAATTATTAAAGCTTGTAAGAAAACATGCAAGCAAGCATCCAGGAAGCAATCAAGCAAGCATTCAAGCAGGCATGTAAGCAGGCACGCAAGCAAACATGCAAGCGAGCATGCAAGCATTACAATCATTATGGGTTATGTTATAAGATTTCTAACGTGTTTTCCCGTGGGAATGAGATATTTTCCCGTAGCAAAAAGTAGCCTATGTCACTCGTCAACCTTTCAACTATCTCCATATAGGTATAAAAAATAAAAAAAAATTAATCCATCGCAAAACCACAAATAAAGGCGATGTTGTAACGTGTTTCCCGTGGGAATGAGATATTATCACGAGATAAAAAGTAGCCTATGTCACTCTCCGTTTTTGCGTTTTAGCACTGACCGCGGACGGACGTACCTATTAGCAATATAGGGCTTCATTTTAATTAAATGTTAATTTGAGACAATGTAGCTTTCTATTAGTGGAAGATTTTTTTAAATCAGCGCAGAAGTTGGGTTCACTTAATTCTATCCCGCGGGTTTTTTTATTTTAAGTAATTTTAACTCTTCAGATCGATAAAAAAAAAACTTTCACTTATAAAAAGCTACAGTTCTTAACTGACATTGGCACCTACTTTTTCCTCGGGAAAATGCAAAATCCCGGGGGATAGAAATAAGCGAATTCTACATTTAGCCCGATTAAAAATCTTTCACTAACAGAAAGCTACACTGTTTCTGATTGATATAGGCTACTTTTATCCCGAGAAATTGTAAAGTTCCCGCCGGATATTAATAACTGTTTTAACCTAGCTATTTAAAAAAACCTTAAATATGAATCAGTGACAGTGTAGCTTTCTATTAGTGATTTTAATTTAAATCAGCCCCGAAGTTGAGTTCGCTTATTTCTATCCCGCGGGAATTTTGCATTTTAACTCTTTAGATCGATTAAAAAAATTAAAATGTAAATCCCATTTATTCCCTATCCAGTGGGAATTTCGTAAAAGTCCTTCTTAGTGCACCTCTATGATCCTCAAGAAATAATAATTGTAAACTTACAAGTCTCTATATCTGCTAGTCAGTTACTATGAATATATTACTGTTTATCCTTTATCCCGTGGGAATTTTTAAAAATCCTGAAACCCGTTATTAGCTGTTATTATTACCTACTTGCATGCCAAATTTGTAATCTCTAATAATTATAGCTGCGGAGATAGCCACTTTGATTCGAAAATGGAAATCCCATTTATTCCCTATCCCGTGGGAATTTCGAAAAATCCCTTCTTAGTGCTCCTCTAGGATACTCAAGGTATATGTCTGCCAAATTTCAAGTCTCTAGGTCCAGTGGTTTAGGCTGTGCGTTGTCTGTCAGTCAGTCAGTCAGTCACGGTCTTCTTTTATAGGTATAGATTAAAGCCGGACAAATTGCTTTACGCCCCTCGCTATTTTGCGGATTTTTAGTGGTACTAATTGAATGATCGAGTGCGAAGCTTCTCTGTTTCAGCTTGGGCAAAAATGCTTTCGTACGTCCAGCTGTTCGCCTCTACGGGTCGTATTTCTCAACCGATTCCCGTGAGCAGGTTAGATAATTACATATATTTTTTTGGATTCAGTTTTTGGATAAAAAAAAAACCTAGTCTTCAAAAATGAGCTCGCGAGGTGCGTACACCGTGTACAGCTCAGTGTCACTATAAGTTTATTAGCTGGTAACAATTTTACAGCTGTGCATGGTAAACAAGTATCATCTCATCGCCGAAAAAACATGCAGAATTCGTAAGTGTTTTGCTAAATGATAACTAAATGAAACTAAGGCGTCCATTCTCTTACCTACTTATGGATATCAATATCTATAGTGAGAATGTCCCACTTCGTTTATTTTAGCATTAAAGAGAAGGTAACAATCTGGACATGTCTTTTTTATTGAAAAAAAATATTCCGACGAATTGAGAACCTCCTCCTTTTTTTGAAGTCGGTTAAAAATGCTTTTTAGAAATAAGAAACCGTTAAGTATAAAACTATAACAATATAAATAATTATATCTCTATGGATTACTCCCTTATCATAGTTGTAATAAATTATAATTATTTAATATATTCCATAATTTGTTAGTCTCTATGGATTTATTTAATAGATATTTCTTATTTTCTGGGCCCGTGTAGGGTTACGCAAAAAACACTGTCATAATCCGTAGTTTTTTTTGCAATCACTTTCGATTCGAGCTCACTTCGGGTTAACCTTTCATGTATTTTTTTATATAAAAAAGAAACCTGCTTGCAAGCCGAAATATAACTGATTAAAATAAAAATAGGTAAGTACTTACTGAAAAGAAAAGTCAAGCTAAGTCATGCCAATGGCTAATAGACATAATAAAACGAAGATCTCACAGTGATGGTAACGGGCTCTATGTGGATGCCCTTCTTGTGGAGCAGCGCTGGGAGGTCGGACCGGAACTCGCGCATGTCCACGATGACCCGCGCCTTCTCGCGCGCCTGCTGCCCACCTGGACACGGCAGCTTTTTACTTATATGCGAGGAACTATTTCCATTAATAACACCCCAACTAGCACACAAGCAACCTATACAGGCTTTGTACAGCCTAAATGTTATGTTACAAGGTGGTACAGGAGCCGTTTAATGACTACAAAATTTCCTATGGTGATAGAAAAGCAAGTAATAGCGCCGCTGAACAACATGAGAAGTAAAATTGAGTTAGTGGAGTCTTTTAAGCCACTGTGAGATGTAAAAGAGTAATTTTGCAGGTAAAGGAGTTTAAAAGGAGTTATAAGTTGCTTTTGTGGCACTCAAGAGCGCAGAGCGGCGTTTTATAAAGCCTTGGGTCCTTTAACGAATTTTTTTACGGTTGTTGTAACACTTAACCTATAATGGCGTTGTGTAGCTCTGAAATAGCGCCTTGAGCGCTATGTGAGAATTATGTAGCAACTGTACAGCAAATAGCTGTATAATAAAACATTACGAAACATTTATACAGCCGTTAGTGTTACAGAATCGTGTTATAACACCTTAAGCGAACCCTCCTGGGTTGTGGGTGTCTATGGGCAATGGTGATCACTTTCCATCAGGTAACCCACTTGCTCGTTTGCCTTCCTCGTCGTATAAAAAATAAAATAAAATAAAGTGTTTCAACAGTATTGACTAGAGCTCAAAGTGCTATATTAGAGATTTATACAACATAAATACGGCTTAAAGATGGATAATGAAAGTTGCATGTCGCTTTATTCAGCCAATGGCAAAAAACAAATACTTACTGGCGCTGTTATATCATTTAAAGCTGCGTGAGATAACAGGATATCCCAAAGACCATTATACATCCTCGAGCTCTTAATAGTAGACGCAAAAAGCTGGTATACGTCCAAAACAGCTAAATATCCCACCTATACCGCTACCGTAAAGCCTAATAGTCTACAACAGCAAATATCAGAGTATTTGAACGGTTCTAGCATGTATAACAAATGTAACCAACTCTTGGAGCTGGTTTATTAAGACGCCATTACAGGTTTTGGTAAAATGTATGATTTTAAGGTTATTGCTACATTTTGAACATCGTATAAATGCAAAAAACGTAGCTTTTGGCATAATTAAAGTTACTCTTTCTTACCTATGATCTTAATTAAATTATTTGTAGTCTTTAAAGTCTCATTAAAGTCAAAATGCAATTTTGTAACCTAAATAATCGGTATAAGTTTTGCATTAAAAACTGAATATTTTGAGGGCCCGTGAAAATTGAGTCGATAACATGTGTATACATTGACAGAAAACTGGTACTCGCACTAATACTTCATGTACACAAAGAAATAGATCGATGTTAAACTTGCCTTGTTTATTAATTTTATTATTGTTTCAGTCACTTTGAGCATGATCAATTTTCCATTAACAAAATATATTTAGTTTTTTTCCACCACAGTGAACCTACTATAAAATTAATTTAGAGCAATAGGATTTCATTCAACGATACAGGAGCGCCGAAATGAGGTGAAGATTGTATAAAGGCGCTACAAGAGCTTTTTCGAAACCTCGAGGAGCTAAGCATTGCTTTTAAACCACCTTTGTAGAGCCACTATAACTTACATTTAAGACCACTTTAGACCAATAGTAGACCTAAAAGCTGTATAATTAGTGGCCTATTTCGCGCTACAAGAGCGCTGCAACCGCTTATAGGACTGTTATATTCCTTACTGAGGAGCCCTTGCCGTTATGAGAATCCTCTATCCGGCCACTGTTCAGCTTGTTATAGCGCTTGTGTGCTAGTTGGGACGGGAACTCTTCTCATATAGAAACCTGCATGCTTATTGTCTAACTCGCTCGCAATCAGCATCGTGTTCATTTTGTATGGGCTGACAATTGGTATCGGAAACAGCTAGCTGTCACAGTCGTACAAAAACTAATATTTCAATCCGATGACTAGTGTCTAAATAGTTACGCAATAGGGCCTCTGTTTCATTTAAACTCTCCTACCCTCTGTGCAACAAAACCAAAACGATTCCGAGGCGTATGTAATTTTTTATACTGTTTATAGTCAGACAATGGATCTATGCAATGCAATAATTGTCATAGCCAGATAACTAATAGTGCAATAATTAACTAGCCAGACTTTGTACCTGCTTTCCTAGTGTCGACGGGGTCCGATTCATCCTCCTCATTTAAATTAAAATATTCGTCAGTCTTGCCATCTTGATACGAAGGGACGACCATGACCTAAAGTAAATTAATATAATTCTCTATACCGCGGAAATAAATGTAAGGCCACACCACACCGCTGGTACACATACTGAATACTTACACTTTTGGCTTGAATTAACAGCTCAAAGGCCTGTTTCTCCCTCTTCAGTGCCGTCAGGTAGGCCTGTTCCTCCACCGTTTTGTCGTGGACCACGAAGTACACCTTGCAACTAAACTCCTCGGCGCCCTTCTTGCTTTCAAACAGTTCGATCTGTCGCACCGCCGCCACGTCACTGTGATACAAGATTATGTATTCCGGACGTAAGCTTTCCAAGCATTGTTCTAAAGCAAAACTGTTGCCGTTTTCTTTGAACGTCCGTATGCATATAATCGGCTTCTCTGATTCTATTTGGGTCATGTCTAAGTTCTCTATCTGAAACAAAAGAATTTCGATCTTAATAAGAAAGGCTAATTTCAAATTGGGTGATTCAGATACCGCTACATATAAATGAGCACATATATACTTGTGAAATTGGTTCGAACATGCTTTCGTCTGTAGATTTTTTCTTATCACCCTGAGTGGTAAGCTGGGTGAGGGTCAAGATATAATTTGTTTTTGACTCTTCAGGGTCCTCTTCTTCCAATTTATTAACGTCTTTACTATCTTCATCCGCCTTCGTAGTATCCGTTTGGTCTCTCTGAAATTCGCTAGTCGCAGGCGCGGTATCCTTGAGATTCTTATACTTTGACGACACAGTATGGATAATCAGGTCCCTTCTGAAGGCTGTGTAAAACAAGTATTTGTTTGGTCCCATCGTAAGGAAATGGTTTAGCTGATAACACGTGCGCCCATCTTGACAAAGGATTAGTATTTTTGTATTATTTAAACCACCTTTTTGCTTTTTCTTAACCTCCTCAGGAATTTCTTCGATTAATAAATCACTAAGAACTTTCCATTTCGGTGAATGTTCTGGATCAAATTCTAGAAATAACAATTGGAGATTATTTAAAGAAATACCCTTATTTTTACGAATCTGCTGCTTACAAGAGGAGACTTGACTTAATCGTTTAGGTAGAGTAGAAAGACATTGAGAATGAGAAGAAAACGGAATTTATACACAGGACATATTCACATGTTTGCATACCATTCTTATGATTGTAAACTCTGTTCTTGGCCAATCTGAACAGTTGTTCGGCAGAATCGAGCAGGATCCAGCCGGAATTAACCCGAGCGTATTCCGGCGTCCTGTATTTACTGACTAACGCGTAAAACGAAACCGCGTCGTCGTGGATGAGGTTGCTGAAAAAATGCAGGAACTAAAATAGGCTCACTTAAGTATGTTTTTTTCAAAAACATCAAATTAAACTGAAATCAAAATCTTGATGCCTAGTGCCTACCAACAAATTTAAAGTCCGTAAGTACTTCATTTGCCTAATTTCATGAATCCCTTCTTTTTTATTTCCAAACTAGAGGACCCAGCGAGCTTCGCACCGCCATAGATGGTTCCATAGAAAATTTATGAGAAAATGAATTTTCTTCATAACTTTTTTTTTGTGAATTTTCCCTTTTTTTATTAGTTATTCTGCTATTCCGAGCGGAGATAAATCCAACAAATCAAAGATCATGAAAATCGGCACAGCCGTTATTGTAACTCAAGCCTTCACTAACTGTGCGTCGCGCCGCCCTGGGGCGTTGCGGCATTATCCCAAGGGCGTCATGAGGCGATCCACGTGGATCGGCTGTCTCTGTCGTTGCGACCGAGTCCAGTGAGCGCAATATGACTGGGTTAGAAACCCTTTTCAGTCTACCTCACCATCAATACTTGACAGGGGAAGAAGAACAATTGATGGAACTATCCTGTGACTAGCCTTAAGCTCCAGTAAATACGACAAAGACAAAGACAAAGACAAATTGCTTTAATTTTAGGGCTGTTTCTCACGAATATCGTGCTATCAGCGCTGCAGCATTTAGGGTTCTGCTACCGTTTGCGACATCCTACCTACTTGTGCGAAACACTTTTCTACAGTTGCAGTAAAAAAGAGATGAGAGTGGCAATTTCCATACTTAAGCTCCGTTTTGAGAAGCTATATGCTCAGAAAAGCAAGCACATCCTTCTCATTAGTAGCCTTTCAACAAAGTAAAATAAATACTTACTTACGTATCTCTTTTAATTTTCATTCTTATGTTTGGTTTTTGTTCTTATTTTCTAATAAAAAAGCCCATGATAAATGGTAAAATGTGATTCCAAAAAATTGAGAGGTGCGAGCCTGGTGTGAAGTCTGGGCGCGAACCCACAACACTCTAGGTACTCGAGCAGTCATAAGTCAATCCACTAGTCTACACGGCTGACTGTATTATGGGTATAAATTGTTAACTTACATAATCATGCTCCTAAGTACTTTGAGGTCCTGAACATACTCCTTGGTCCTCGTGCTGAGCTGGTGCCACACACAGTCCAACTGAGACTGGAGGATTTTGTGAAACTTCTTTGAAATACAATTCTCAGTTGTTATATCCTGAAAAGAGATAGCTTGTTGGTTATGCTTCTGTACTGTAAAGTTTGAGCATTTAGAGGAAAATTTGGTAAAAGCCTCGGAAAACCATGTTTTTGAACAAGTCATAGAATTGCTTTATGTAAGCAGCTTCCAACTATGTATAATAATATAGTTTGCTTCACTGGCTTCCAAATAATAATCTTCACAACACATACTTGCATGTCAAGCGTTCTGTTGACGCTTCGCAGCTGTTTGACAGTGTAGTTCATGATGTCGAGCAGGCAGGTCTGTATGTGGCTCATGTTGGAGGTGAGCGGGACATGTAGCTCCACCACCGCCGCTTGCCTTTTCTTCAGACATTTTATGATAGTGCCATGGAACCTGAAAAGAAAAATGTTTTTTAAAGTCAGGTCACTAATGAACAACAGCAAACATAGAGGGATAATCCCAAGAGGCACATTAAGGCTCCGGGAATTATGTCATGTTAGTTCTTCACTTCAGTTGGGAAGGGCTAGTCATAGTCAAGTATCGTGAGTTAGAAATCCAGCATTGACAAAGGTTGGGAGAGCCTTGTTTAGGGCGTACAAACGAAATAGCCACATGCTTTTACCTGGGCCACAAAAACAGCTCTGTGACGAAAATGGCGCGCATGACCTTTTCCACTTGATGGTAACCAAATGTGAACGAAATAGGAGAGTTGGAGAATGCCTTTATGAAGCCAGTCTGCAAAAAGAAATAAGATGCTGCTTAGTTGAGGTGTGCATAGTGGCTGTTTCATGTACTTAAGTATTGTTTCATTGTATCAAATGATAAATTGTTGTACAATATACATTCAATATTTTTTATTTATTTAATTAATTATTTATAATTGCATATATATATATATAGTATATAACAGTAAAACAGAACCAGGCAAGAAGTTACAGTATATGAGTTGCAAAACTCAACATTGAGAATGTGACTGACCCACATATTTCACTACTCCTGAGTGTTAGATTATTTCTCTATTGCAAAAATAACAATACCTTGTTATTCTGCCTATACAGCCTCAAGGCAAAAGCCTCTTGGCATGACTCCAGCACCGTGTGCGCTCGTAGCACAATGATGCCAGTGATGTTGGCTATGGGCACACGGTTCTTTAATAGATCTACCACCAATATACGGGTTGACACAAAGTGAACACCACCTTCAAGGTAAGCGTTTTCCCTGGGGAAAAATATTGTAAGGTATAAAACACTGTAATGAGACCTTTCGCGAGTCAAAAATCGGTAGTGTCGAGTGAGGTCTATCTGTCAGTCGCCACCAATGAGACAAGCTACTGGCCTAAGATCGGTAGGAATTGACAGATAGACCCCACTCGACACTAGCGATCCTATCGGATTTTTGACTCGCGATACTTATTGGACTGGAAAACGGACAACATGTTATATTTTTTAGTCTGCGAGGCACAGGCATATGCTGATCATTAATCTGTAACTGGAGATATACAGCCCCGCGCCCGAATATGTCTAAGCCAAATGAGCACCAATTGGTTAAACTTAGATTTCTTATTTCCCAGTAAGTTGTATGTATGTATGTATAGTTGTCAGTGCAAACCATTTAAAAATCACACAAAAATATAGCAAAATAGGTATTGGATGGATTATCACACATTCAGTCAGTATCAATTTTAAATTGCAAATTAAAATACACCATTCCCGTTGCCAGATTGGCTTAGATTGAAAGAAAGAAAGAAAAGAGCTGTATCCAGCGTCACTGGATTCCAGTGCTGGCTTGGCACTGGATTAATGTAGAGATGTTTCAATTCAGTAGAGCATCCAAAGAGGGTCGAGCACGACTTTACGAAAGCTGCGTAACGTTACGGTTATCGTATCGAGAAACCTCATGCTAAATTTTAGTTCCAAATACGCTCACGGGCGGGCGCTGTTCCAAACGTCATACAAACTCGACAACGTTTACTATTCATTTTACGTTACGCAGCATTCGTAAAGTCGTGCTCGACCCTCGAACCCAGTGCTGGGTCGGAATAGAGCATGTACCTATTTTTTCAATCCAGTATCTGGCCCCCGGACGCTGCGCACCCTGTGCCAGTGACATTGGATCCGTGTAAACGCAAAGAGCCAGTCGCGGCCGCGTAAATCGTAAGGTGCCCAAGTGTGTTTGTGTGCTGCACTGCACCACCGCACCGGCATGACTACTGAACGAATGTGAACGGCCTGATCCAGTACCCCATGCCAAGCCAGAGTTTAGTGATGCTGGATGAAGCTACTGAATCAATGTAAATCAGCCTTAAGCCTTGCCTTTGGCACGCGCACAGTGAAGGTTTGAATACGTTCTCAACTGTCTACAATAAGAGATGTTGCAACATTGTCTTCAATGTACCCAGTAAGTGAAATTAATCCCAATGTAATTTCAAGGCTTCTATTCATGTTCAAAATTAACTGACAAGCATGTGGGTACATGCAGATACCTGCCACCACTGACAAACCAAACTGAAGCATAGTAAAAACATGGTTAAATTTTCTTTATGTATTCTATTATAATTCCATGAATCCTATGTCCCTACTGAGAGACTATGGAACAATCATCATCATAATTTTATAATATTTTGTGTAGTTGTGAATTAAGTATGCCCCCACTAACGAAATTTGACTATAATTAGGACTGGGTTTAATTGTTGTCACATATTTTTGCAATTAATTTGTGTATACAGGGCCGTGTTTTATAAAGCAAAAAATTTACAATTTACAAGCAGAAGTCTCTTTCTATCAAAAGGTTATTGAATGAGACTTCCACTTGTAAATTGTAACTTGTAGCTTTATAAAATAAGGCCCATGTGGTGATTATTTGTTATAAATACATGCAGTTCTATGCAGGCAAAGTACAACTAGTAATGCCATAAACAGGTGCATAAAATGTAACACATTATATCTGTGCTACGCGGGAATAACTTGATAAGTCTAAAATCAATACTTTACATGGCAGCAATTTTAAAGTTTGTAATTTTCTCCTAAATCCATTTATCTTTGATCTTGAGTGTTTCACTTGATACCTACATGGATATTTTTTATGTGGTCTACCAAATTATCTACCTCAGTCTAACAATTTTTCTATGAATAAATCTAAGAGATCCAACCAATGATCAGTTGACATATCAATATACCTATTGTTTGAAACATCTTTTAAAACAAGGAATATGTATAAATCAACATATCAATGTGTACACTTTATATTTAGTGTTAGAACATAAGTTGACCAACCAATATATTCATGTGTTATCATAGTTATAGGATTGATATATTGTTTTGTCCACTTTTTGTCTAGTTAAAATGGAGATATCCATTAAGTTCAAGCCAATATCTCTGTAATTTCTGGATAAATCGGACTATCAATTTTTATCATATGAAACCAAAATCGTTGGAAGTGAATTAGATGATAATAAAAACATACATGTTTAGATATCAAGTTATGCGCAATATGGATATTATTATGTATTATGCTACAAACTTACCTGTCTGTGCCAAGGTTTGGTAAAGGAGAGAGATTAAATTTCTCTGTGAAGTGTTTTTCTTCATGATCACTACTATTTAACACAAGAACTAAGTTTGCTGGATCATTGTATACCCATAATAGGTTAGAAATGATCCCATTGTAATTAAGTCCCCTGAAATGAAAGCATAAAAAGAAACGGTTTATTCAGTACTTATCAAAAAAAATCCAAGATGTTCATTCAAAAGTTACAGAATATTACTCACTTCGCCAATATAAGAAGAGCATCTTTTTCAAAAACATCAATGAAAATTTGTTTTTCAAACTCTAGTAGATTATATTTAATGTTAATACCCGCTGCTGCATTCTCGTCGTCGTTTTCTTTGAGAGCTTCCATAACAATTTTATTACATTACAGTGTGGCTGAAAAATCATAATAAACATTATAAACTCGCAAAGATTCTAGCTGGAAAAGAAACCAGCATAGCATGTTATGATGTTACTCAGAGTCAGAGGGAATACGACTTTACATTTGAGTTCTTAATTTGCTGCGCTTTATCACGTCAATTTGTTGTAAAAGTATATAAAACGAAGAACTTATTAATTCCATGCATAGAAAGAAAGAGCAAAGATATAAAATCACTACGCTCTGCCTACGTCCTAAGAAAGAGCCTTAAACTGATAATGAAAAATAAATACTATTAGTTTGTCAGTCAGTTTCCCGACTTTCCCGCCAAGCACTTTAGTACTTTGTACTAAACATGTACTTGGCTTTTATTATAAGGGCTCAAACCGTAAATATTAGGGCGGTCCATGGATTAGATAGTACTAAAGCTGGAATGACATCGCTCTAATATTAACGTGGTCACAAGTTTAGTCATACATAAACCTGCCAACCATTGAGATAGGAAAGTGGAGGCGCTATATTCTTCTATATGAAGCGTGACTTATACAAATATCTGCCATATCGACACATACATGTCAAACGGCATTTTATCTCTTTTTAACTTACTGACAGCTGCATATGAATAGGAGAGACAAATAGTATTTGTTGGTTACTAAATTTGGCAGCACTCTCTAAGTGACGTCACGAGTTTACGACAGCGTGGCAGGTGCCACCATGTTCCGTGCCAAGTTTCGTGGTAGATGTGCTGTCAAACGGTAGCCGGCTCCGAATATATCTGCTGTTTTTGTGAGGATTACTCTAAGAAACGAGTTATCATGGTGTGCAGGGCTTTGTCTTTAATAGGATAATCATGCCCTAGTGCTGCGTCAGACAGTGTAGTGTTAAAAAAAACATTAATCAACCTGAATTGACCCTTCAAAGGTTAGTAACCAGTTACCTTGAATAATTCGAATGTTTTATTGTATTTTGACATGTATCGTAACATAATGATCTTATAAAATGAGTATGAACGTCTGTTTTAGTACGATTTGTTTTATTTTCCAATGATTTTATTTATTTCAACAGAAATCATTTGCATGATTTTGGCATATTAGCTTATGCGGTGCTAAGTATCGATATAGGTATCGATGGAGTTCTAAACATTGTTTGAATTTTTTTTTTCGTCAGATTTCCTGTGAATGAAACTGCCAAAAAGAAAAGGATTGGAATTGAAAATATAAACCCACGACATAAGACATGGTTTGTCTGCTCGATGCACTTCGACATGTCATAATGCTTCAACAGAACTCTTAATGTGACGAGATTGATGACGTGACGGAGCAATTCAGGTACATAATTGTTAGATCTAAACATATAAAATAAAACCGTGACTTACTGACTGACACACAACGCACAGCCTGAACCAGATTTGAGATTTGGAAAAAATGTCCCTTGAGTAGGCTAGAGATAAACTTATTGATACTTAATATTCTTCTTTTTCACTATACTCGTGCCTGTCACCTGTGTTGCCTTGTACATCAAGTGAGGGTAAGGTAATGTCTGTAATCAAAATGATTATAGATTTGAGGTTTCGCTATCACGGAAAAAGAAGTTGTGAGTGTCGTGACAAAGTATCTTTCAGAAACTATCAGAAATGAATAAAAACTTTGGAGATGCCTAAGACAAATGTTATTTATTTTCACTTTTGTGGGTAGTAGGACCTTGTGCGAAGTAGCAGTGCTTGCACTGTTGTGTCCCGGCGTGGAGAGTAAGATAGCCGGTGTAATTACGGGCACAAGGGGAATTCCATCTTAGCTCTCTAGGTTGGCAACGCATCTGCAAACCCATATACACACATGTCATAACTCCTTTATAATGCGTTCAAAAACCGTAGAAAATGTGAAATATCTGCAAAAACCAACATAATTTACAATAAAAAAGCAGTCGAAACGAAACGTCAGCTCGGTATGTTTACTTATCTATGATAAAAACAACAGTCAAATTCGTGACAGGTATGGATATGATAATGCCTTCTGCTTCTGTACGTGTCTTAGAGTACTTATAATATGTGTGTAGATTAAAGTAATGTATGCTACTCTAGATAATTAGGCCTTAAAACACTCGTAACGTGACAGTTGCATAAACTTCTATAGCGTAGATTTTATCGATATCGATATCTGCATACGTTTAACAGTCTCAACCCTAGGAAAAGCAGCCATGTTACGTGCCCAATTTTAGTAGGTATGCACGCTAATCCTGTAGGTATCACCGGTCCACTTGCTATTAGGTCTGTGCTGCCAACATACAAATCTAAGCGCGCCATTTTGTCGCGCAGTGCGTCCTTTCATAGTGATGGAAGTGCGTGCTAGCCCCCTTGGTATTTAAAAAAAGTGTGAAAAGGACATCATCACGAGTGGACACAGACAATTAATGATGTCTGTGTCCACTCGTGATGATGCCCTAATTATTCGAACTTCGAATCGTGCCGTCCCTCCCAAGCTAATATTATTTAACACGAGAGTGAGCGGGACGATACGATACGAACTTCGATTTTCACATTTCGTAGTTGGGGGCTGAGCGAGTGGATCTATCTCTTTCTATACTTCTTCTGTGTGGCTAGCATAAATATTGTACATATTGGCATTGCGTCACAAGCCAATGATCGCTCACGTCTTGTCGTTAATAGTTAAAAAAGAAAAGTGCCTAAAATGGTATCAGCAAAGGCTGAACTTGTTTCAACTGTCTAACTATCACGGTTCATGAGATGATGAGCCTGGGCCGTGTTTTATAAAGCTACAAGTTACAAGCGGAAGTCCCTTTCTAACAAAAGGAGATAGAACGAGACTTCGGCTTGTAAGTTGTAACTTGTAGGTTTATAAAACACGGTCCTGGGCCGTGTTTTATAAACCTACAAGTTACCATTTTACAGGCGTTTATTGGCAGCACTTGTCCTGTTTTTTACAATTTGCATTTTATAAAAGTACTGTGCTACAATTTTACAAGCTACAAGTACAGGCGCTTGTAGCCGTATCATAGACAAAAAGTGGACATTTTATAGTTTTAAATTAATAATCAAACAAGCGTTTTTTAAAAAAATTGAAAAATACAACTGTAGATTTGTAAAATTGTAACGAAAACTTACGTACGTCTTGAGACCTGTAACAATGGCTACAGGTGCACAAATTTTTAAATTAGGTGTCTTGATCAGTACCAAACCAATCGTTCTATCTACCTATCTATCTCTTCTTAAAGTTATTAAACTCAAGGTCATCAAGGAATGATTCGTTTCTTGAGGAACTCGTCTTAGTCGGACTCGGAAGAAGAGAGTCCACAACAGCAAAGAACTAGGGACTTTTGGCCACGAATAAATACAAATTTTGTTACACATTTTCAATATTATAATGAAAGGTCCAGAATGAACTGTACGCAAATAGACTAGACTAGATTCTGCAAGAAATTGGGAGCTCATTAGAATCGTCGAGTAATCAAAATGATTAATTGAGCACGAAGCTTCAATTCTATGTCTGTGTCTGTCTGTATGCGCTGGAGCATCATGCAATCGTTGACATGCATTTTTTGGCCGTTTTTTTGCCATTGTTTAGAATAGATATATTTTACTAGCCGACCCGCAAACTTCGTACCGCCTAGGTCATTCCATAGAAAATGTACCTATGGGAAAATGAACTTCTTATTTTTTTTCTCGTGAAATTTTCCCCTCTATTATTACCTATCCTGCTATTCGAAGCAAATATATAAATTCAACAAATGAAAGATCATAAAAATCGGTCCAGTCGTTCTTGACTTACAAATACTTAGTGCAATTAACACGATTTTGTTTTATGTACTTAGATAGATTTTCATTTATCAACTTTACGTGGGTATTTTTAATATTTAACAGATAAAAAACCTCTACGTATTTGTAATTTTTGGCAGCCACTTTTTTTAAATTAGTAATGTCCATTACACTTGTAGAATTTACTTGTAGTCGAGATTTACAATACCGTATTACAAGTGTAGCTTTCCGTGTGTCTTTATAAAACACCTGTAATAGTACATAGTGCATTACAGGTGACTGTTTCCTGTAGACTTGTAACCTGTAACTTGTAACTTTATAAAACACGGCCCTGGTGACTGTTTCCTGTAGACTTGAACCTGTAACTTGTAGGTTTATAAAACACGGCCCTGGTGTTCACGGTTCACACACAGACAAACAGACAGACAGACTGACGGACATTGGAGGCTTACCAATAGGGTCCCGTTTTACCCATTGGCTACGCAACCCTAAAAAGTTTATACCCTTGAGCTCAAGTCCTACCTACCTGCGTCATTGATTATATTCATATTTTGCTAATAAGAAAATTGTCAACTTTTGCTGATACCAATTTAGCTACTTTTACTTTTTAATCAATAACGACAATACGTGAGCGATCATTAGTTTGTGCTAAAATGCCAATTAACAAACTCCTATAATTGACAACATTTCATATTACTGAGACTATAATTTGATTAATTGTCTGTATTCTACTTTGAAAGAGGAGCAAACCTACGGTTTTAAATTTTTATTAAGATTTGTAATTAATTTATTAAAAGGTACTTATTCCAAAAGGACGTAACTCCGAAACAACGCTAGGATGGATCAATTGTCTTTGTCTTGTCACGATCAAAAAAACAAAACCAAGATGTTAAATTTATCTGACATTGTCAAACCTACGTGTGATTGTTGCTTATTTTTTTATCGTGAAAAGGGCAAAAGTATTACACCCATTCTTGCGTATTTTTGATAGAATTGGTAATTTTGTTTTATGCTCTTGTATTTAAAAAAATAAGTAATATTTTTTTTATAAATGTAGTGGTGTGTTCAGGAGGCAATGCCCTTTCGATACCTATATTAATTTCCAGGGCCGTGTTTTATAAACCTACAGGCTACAAGTTACAAGTCTACAGGAAACAGTCACCTGTAATGCACTGTGTACAATTACAGGGCCATGTTTTATAAAGCTACAATTTACAAGTAGAAGTCTCATTCTAACACCTTCTTTTAGAAAGGGACTTCCGCTTGTAAATTGTAACTTGTAGCTTTATAAAACACGGCCCAGGTGTTTTATAAAGACAAACGGAAACCTACACTTGTAATGCGGTATTGTAAATCTCGACTACAAGTAAATTCTACAAGTGTAATGGACATCACTAATAAAAAAAAAATGGCTGCCAAAAATTACAAATACGTAGAGGTTTTTATCTATTACATAATAAAAATACTCGTGCAAAGTTGATAAATGAAAATCTGTCTAAGTACATAAAACAAAATCGTGTTAATTGGGGATGGATGAAAATTTCAGAATTGCTTGATTTTTTTTTTGGTTATAGGAATAACCTTCCTCAGTACCTGATAAAAGTTTGAGATTTTTATTTTGCGTCGTTTATTTTTAAGTCATTAACTATTTATAAGTCAAGAATGGCTTGACCGATTTTTATGATCTTTCGTTTGTTGGATTTGTCTTTGCTTCGAATAGCAGGATAGGTATTAATAGATGGGAAAATTTCGCGAGAAAAAAAATTGGAAGTTCATTTTCTCATAGGTACATTTTCTATAGAATGACCTATGGCGGTACGAAGTTCGCGGGTTGGCTTGTAAAATACATCTATTCTAAACAATGGCGAAAAACGGCCAAAAAATATTTTTTTTAATACGACGAGGAAGGCAAACGAGCAAGTGGGTCATCTGATGGTAAGTGACCACCACTGCCCTGCCCACTGCATGTCACCGATCGCATGATACTCCAGTGCATACAGACAGACACAAACAGAGAATTGAAGCTTCGCGCTCAATGAATCATTTTGATTACTCGACGATTCTAATGAGCTCCCAATTTCTTGCAGAATCTAGTCTAGTCTATTTGCGTACAGTTCATTCTGGACCTTTCATTATGATATTGAAAAGGTGTGTCAAAATCTGCATTTATTCGTGGCCAAAACTCCCTAGTTCTTTGCTGTCGTGGACTCTCTTCTTCCGAGTCCGACAGACGAGTTCCTCCTTGATAACTTGAAGCAGAGATAAATAGATAGAACGATTGATTTGGTACTGATCAAGACACCTAATTCAAAAATTTTTGCACCTGTAGCCATTGTTACAGGTCTCAAGACGTACGTAAGTTTTCTTTACAATTTTACAAATCTACAGTTGTATTTTACATTTTTAAAAAAAAAGGCTTGTTCGATTATGAATTTAAAACTAATAAAGGTGAACTTTTTGTCTATGATATGGCCACAGGCGCCTGTGACTTGTAACTTGTAAAATTGTAGCACAGTACTTTTATAAAACGCAAATTGTAAAAAACAGGACAAGTGTTGCCAATAAACGCCTGTAAAATTGTAACTTGTAGGTTTATAAAACACGGCCCTGGTGTGAAAAATATGAAATGTTGTCAATTCACTAACAGTGGTAGAATATTTTATGCTAGCCACACAGAAGAAGTTAAAAAGAGTTAGGCCGCCCTTGTGACGTACGGAAAAGTCCATGGGGACCTAATCGAATTCGATGTTGTTAAGAGTTTCAAATTTGAAAACCGACGTAATTTACAATCATAGTGAAATAAGACGGATCACTCACGTATTAAATATACGACATTTGTATGACACGACACGTACGACGTACGACATGACGTCGAGTTCAGTCCGATATGTTTAAATAATAATGTGATAATTTATAATAAAAAAAAAACACCCTACGGAACGTCAGGACCGTGTTTTGTAAAGCTACAATTTACAAGCGGAAGTCTCATTCTATCACCTTTTGTTAGAAAGAGACTTCCGCTTGTAAATTGAAAGGATTTTCTACTAGAGCTGAGAGTAATATCTCTCTAACATTAACGTGGTCATGCCTAAACTTGGAACTTGAAAAAAAAATGTGAAAGGGACGTCACCAAGGGCGGGTATATCTCTTTCTATACGTCTTCTGTGTGGCTAGCATAAAATATTGTACCACTATTAGTGGATTATAGGAGTTGGGTAATTGACACCATGGAAATACCAATTGGCATTACACCACAAACCAATGATCGCTCACGTTTCAACATTACTAAATAAAAAGGAAAAATACCTATAATGGCATCAGCAAAGGTTTACTATCTGTTTATTAGCAAAATATAAAAATTTACCGCCTATGAATACCATGGTTGTAATATTATAATGAATAAAAAATTAAAATAGGTTAACGAGTAATCAGTGGTTTTAATAGAGATAATTTTTGGGTATTTTGGCAACTCTCTCCTACTAGTCTTCGTTGCTGGTTCTGCTACTAGTACCTCCATGGTTCTGTTGTTGATAGAGATACATCTCGGTAATTAATCTTGCTTGGTTAAGTCGTTGTGGTTGTTTATTAAGCGCTGTGCTGTTTTTGATTTTGAAAATTGGTCCACAATTGACAGAGTAATCGTTGTATATACTTACACACATTTTTTAAAATTCGGTGAAAAATCTTTTAACAAAAAAAGTTCTTAACATCGCCCGCTAGACCGTAAAACTTAGAACCTCATGTTTATTGAGTATTTATGGAAATATCCTCCAACTCCTAACCGTTAAGGAGTTGCACCTTCCATCATCACCTCATTAACTTGACATGACTACCAGACGGAAATACTTGAATAGGTTTAGAAAATATATGAAACACACGCTTACTAAGTACATGCTTATAAAAAAAGTTTGAGGGTTGCCATCGTTTTCCCTCATGAGATCATTATCAGATCCTGACTTGGTGACAATGAGACCAACTAGAGAGTACCCTTTCAAACAAAAATAATAATAATCCAAATCGGTAAAGCCGTCTTCGAGTAATCCGATGTATTGAGAACCTTCTCCTTTTTTGAAGTCGGTTAAAAAGCCCTTGTGGTCCTGTTTGTCCTACGATAGCCTAGTCACCATAATCAGAAAGAGACAGTACCGCCCTTGCCTATCGTCCTTGTCACTTTTTTTTTTAATTCATTTTCAAGGTCAAATAATCATGGCCGGGGCCCTAGAGCTAGAACTAGAGCTGGAACAATATCTACCAAGAAGTGTCCCGACACTTCTTGGTAGATATTGTTCCAGCTCTAGTGAAAGTTCCTTGGTAAATTGACACTTGTAGCTTTATAAAACACGGCCCAGAAAGAGATAGTACCGCACGCACTAAGGTCCTTGTTATTATTATTTTAATTCGCTTTCAAGGACAGATAATCGAGACCCCAATATTTCATTGCACATTTTATTCCAGTTCTTAGCAGTACTTCCATGGGGTGATTTCACCATTTTTTGACGATTTCTTGCAACAACTATTTCATTTTTATATAGCGATTGGCGCACGTTGGCGGATGCGGATACACAACAGTTACAAGTGGCGACTCTGGTTAGTCTGGCAACTGGCAACAAACCAAGAAACAAAAAAAAGTACCACGCCACCATTTTGTTTTCTACTCGCGTCGCGTTCATTTCATTTCATTGCGTCACGACGCTTTGGGTGTTCTTGATTTATGTTAGTGGAAATATAATACAGAAGATACGGTTTTCTGATAAAGAAGCTATTATTTTCGTCTAAAGGAATCAAGCAGTAAGTTGTAACATTCCAGGGACTGATGTCGTAGCACTTATTGTCGGTATTAATAATTGCTTCCCATTTCTAGAATACAAATGCAAGCCATGAACCATTACGGTAATCAAAGAGGTTTTGGAGGCCCGCCCCAACCTCAAAGGCAGGGCGGTCGTCGTGGAAACAATAGAGGCGGATTCCGGCAGACGCGATTTGATAATAACGGTCCAAACCAGAGAAATCCCAACCAGGGGCACCAGGGCCAAGGAGGTCAACGCCCTAATAACGAGGTCAGTGCTAAGCTATACTTTTACCTGTATTAACGGTCACGTTGATTGTTAGGATCATCGAGAACGATATCTCTGTTAATTATTGATGCAAGAAGGAATAGGAAGCAACATTGTATTTGGCTTCTTAGGTTTAGTAATTATCCTTTGATGAGTATGATTTCTCTATGGCTCAATGGAAAACATTCGATGAAATGACGGTAAATGCATATGAATCCGGGAAAGGTACCGGTTGCTTTACAAAGGGATTAAGAGTAATTTATAATTCTGATTGTAAGACGAAAATGAGTCCTTTGTAGGCTTCCAGGCTAGGGTAATGTCAGATGTTAGTAATCAACTAATGACTATGACTTATAGGTAATATGGGTATCTACATATTGAAGTAACAGTATATTATATCTCTAGTGCTGCATTAATTTATAAGATAAATTGTTTCTGTAGCCCCCTAAACAGGCTCCGCCAGCTGCAGAGAAGCCGCAACAGCAGCCCACACCACCAGTGCAAGCTCAACCCCCGAAGACTGAGGCTCCTGTTCAGCAGCAGCCTGCTGCACAGAAACCACCACAAAACCAGCAGCAACCTGCTCCCAAACCTCTCATGAATATACAAACCAAGCCTGTGGAATCACAGGATAAAGTCGATAAGGCTGTTAATGAAGATCAGCCCAAGCCTGCCAATCAAAATATGCAGCAAAAGGTGAGTGCAAATGCATTATAAATTAGGCAGACTTGCACCAACCTAGGTTAAACACTAACTTGGTGTTTTTGTATTGTCTGATCTAACATTGTCACTGAATTTGTCTTATTATCTCTATGCAGAATATGAATGGGAACTTTGGAGGAGGCAACAAGCAGGGTGGCTGGCAAGGTGGGCCAGGAAATAAACAAGGCGGTAATTTCAACCAAGGAGGCAATTTTAACCAGGGAGGCAATTTTAACCAGGGAGGTAGTGGTAACTTCGGGCAAGGGAACAAGCCTTTTGGACAGAAACATGGTGGTGGCCCTGGAGGCCAAGGGGGTCAAGGTGGCCCACCTCGTAATCAGCAACGCCCCAATAACAGAGGAGGACCTCCAATGGACGGGAAACAGCCAGCACAGAGAGAGGTAATTTTTTTGCTGTACATAATTTGTTACATTCAATTCATGATGTGCACTAGGCTGTTTATCCATCAATAGAACTCTAAGTGTGCAAATAGACAGTATTGATGGTTGTGATAGTTCATGACAATATTTTGATGATTCTTGTATTTATTGCTCCTTTGTTTTAGGAACACATGCTGGCGAACAAACTGAAGGATCTAGTTGGTCCTTTGATTGATTTACCTCCATTAGACCAGAGTGAGGTCAAGTTTAATGGCAGAAGCCGTTTGTACATTGGTAATCTGACTGGGGATGTCACTGAAGAGGAAATCCAGGCTCTGTTTGCTCCTTATGGAGAAACAGCCGAATTATTTGTGAACAAGGAGAAGAACTTTGGGTTTATAAAAGTTGTAAGTTCATCGGGTACCTAGTTCGAAATGTTATACTCCTGTTACTGCATTTAATGAGGGCTATTGTTAGTCATAACTCTGCTAGGATCGCTAGTGTCGCGTGAGGTCTATTTGTCAGTCTCCACTAATGAGAGACAAGCTATATGAGTATGCCTAGCGGATTTTTGACTGGCACTAGCCCTCATTTTGATCACAATTTAACAATATTTTCTCAAATAGGATTACAGAGTAAATGCTGAAAAAGCTAAGCGTGAGTTGGACGGCAAGATGAGGAACGGTAGAACATTGCGTGTTAGATTCGCGCCGCACAATAGTGCTGTTCGTGTTAAGAATCTGCCTCCATTTGTTTCTAATGAACTGCTTTACCGCGCTTTTGAGATTTTCGGCAAAATTGAGAGGGCTTATGTGAAGGTTGATGAGAGAGGAAAATCACTAGGAGAGGGTGTTGTGGAGTATGCCCGGAAGCCCAGTGCCTTGGCAGCTATTCGCAACTGCACTGAAAAGTGCTTCTTCTTGACTTCGTAAGTAACACATTTATTTACAGTATCAGTACATTATTTTTCTGGTATGATATACCTAGCTTATGTTTTCTATCTTGTTATTAGGTCTTTACGCCCAGTTATTGTGGAAAGCTTTGAGGAGCCAGATGAGTTTGATGGTTACCCAGAGAAGAATTTACCCAAGAAACATCCTGAATTTCTTCGTGCTCGTGAAGTAAGTTTTTATTAACCTTATTTAGTCATATAATGATAGGAACTTCGGGGCGTTAACTTGAAACTATTGTTGATGATAACCATTCGCCGCAGTATGGGCCGCGTTTCTCCGAGCTGAACAGCTTCGAGCATGAGTATGGCACAAGGTGGAAGCAGCTGCATGAGCTGCATCGACAGAAGGAGGAGGCCCTAAAGAAGGAACTCTCCTCTGAGGAGGAGAAGCTGGAGGCTCAAATGGAGTATGCCAAGTGAGTAATTAAATTTTTTTCAGTTTATACCATGCACATACTATTTGCAGGGGCTATCAAAGAGTTCTTTTCTCATGATATTAGTATTGTGAAATACAAAAGAGTTCTTTTCAATAGCAATTCAGAAATATAATTGTTATTAGAAAGACAAGATCACCTGTGTAAACATGAGCAACCTGATTAAATAAATTAGTGGTTCTGTAGTCAAACAATATTATGGATCATTACTATCATTAGTGTCTGACGAGTTGGTCGTTCGTTCGGTCTACAAACGTCGTTACTGAGCAGGGTATGGTTTTGATGGGTCCGATTTAGTAATGCGGGTGCGCCGTCTATTCGTTCAGATACGAGCATGAGACGGAGCTGCTGCGCGAGCAGCTGCGGCAGCGCGAGCAGGACCGCGAGCGGCAGAAGCGCAGCTGGGAGCAGGCCGAGCGCGCCGCCGAGGAGCGCCGCGAGGCAGAGCGCGCGCAGCTGCTGCGCCAGGAGGAGGAGCTCGCCACGCGCATGCGCCACCAGGACGACGAGCTGCGCCGCCGCCAGCAGGAGAACACGCTCTTCGTACAGGTACGTCTATCTGGTTTTAGCCTATGGAGCGGAGCGTCCTGCATGAACCAAACGCTCCACAGGTTAAATGTGTGTTTTGACCACTTTACTCCCGCGAAACTCTTTTCATTGCATAGAAACGATTGAATTGACGTTAGTATCCACCTAAAAGTTTTTAAGTACGCAATATTAAATGTATAAAACTGACGAAATAATCCTGTGTTTAGGCTCAGCGCCTCAACTCCATGTTGGACAGACAAGAACAGGGCATGTTCGACCAGCAGCAACCCATGGTGAGTAATTATTTTAACTAACACTACCTGCGAGGAATCGCGTCCGTTTCAACAACGGCATTTAACTATCATATTGAAAGCAAAAGAAATGGCTTACATTTATTACATTTCTTGGTAGTTTACTTTTAGGTTTTCAACATATCTTGAAAAATCTTGTTCAAAATGCTATAGGTATTAAGCTTCTAAGTAAACAATTCATAAACTACAGGTCATCGAGCGATATTTCATCTTCACCTATTTCTGCCACTTGATGTTTTTCAGAAGTTTAATATACAATACACATTGTAACGATTTAGCTATACAGTAGAAAACAAGGTTTTGCCTTCACGCTCTCTTATCTACTGCGTTTTATCAATACTGAATTATTGTTCCTAGTATCTTAGTACCTATTACCACATAAGTTACGTTTAATAGTTACTAGCAAATTAATAGCAAAGCAAATTGCAAAGAAATAGCATCACATGTTTTGAATGCTTCTGAAAATATCCCTAAAGTAGCAACAGTTACACAAGTTAATTAACTTGTATAACTAAGTAATGTATTGAAGTTATCTGAAGTGGTCTATGACTCTATGAGTACAACTTTCAGTCATTACTCAATAATGACAATTTGATTACAGTTATAAATAAATTAGTATAAATAAATATCATGAGACAATTAACACCAATTGCCCTAGTCCCAAACTTGGCAAAGCCTGTACTGATACTGACCGAAAGCGTGATAATCCCTTCTGATTTCTGCAATTTCTAAATGGGCACACGCATAGTTACGCTTGCACTGACGGAAACCATAAGAATAAATAAAAAATAAAAAAAAACATGGGACAAATTGACACCAATTGACCTAGTCCCAAACTAGGCAAAGCCTGTACTATGGGTACTAGACAACGGATAAACATACTTATATAGGTAAATACATACTTATATACATATTAAACATCCAAGACCCGAGGTAAAACATTCATATTCATCATAAAAACTTTATTTATCTACACATATATCATAAGTCCTCTATAATGCGTTCAGAAACCGTAGAAAATTACCAGCATTTCAGCATGTCGTCGACTGCTCGCCGCCTTCAGTAACGAAAACTCATTACAACATCGAATTCGATGAAAAGTTTAAAACTTGAAACATCTTCATTAACCTAACCAACTTAAAAAAATTGAAAAACCCCCGACATTGTTATTTCAAAGTTCAATATTTCAAAAATTCGATTCGATTTTAATGACACTTAGCTAAGAACCATCTCGATTCAACTAGATTTCGATTAAAAAAAACCGCATCGAAATCGGTCCATCCGCTTGCGAGCTACGATGCCACAGACAGATACACAGGTCAAACTTATGGCACCCCTCTTTTTCGTCGGGGGTTAAAAATCCAACATAATTTACAATATAAGAAAAGTACAAAACGTCAGCTCGGTATGTTTGTCTATGATTAAAAAGTTCAATATTTCAAAAACGGGTGAACCATTTTAATAGAAATTAGCTAAGAACCATCTCGATTAAAATAGCTTTCGACTGAAAAAAACCGCATCGAAATCGGTCCACCCGTTCGGGAGCTATGGTGCCACAGACATACACAGACACACATATACACAGGTCAAACTTATAACATCTCTCTTTTTTATCGGAGGTTAAAAAAAACCGGACAAGTTCGCGTCGGACTCGCGTACGAGGGTTCCGTACAAAGATTTTAACGCTTTTTCCCAGTGTTTTAAGTTGTCCAGTGCTAGCAGAGCCCTGCTCCTAAGCAAAATGTACGCAGTATGGGGTCATCTTATATTGGTCTGTGAAATTACTTACAGACAATAATTTAAGATTTTGAGAATTTTCTGAGTGGTTGTGCTATAAGAGCTACCTTCATACCAAATTTCAAGTTTTTAGAACAAGTGGAAGTAACCTTTCTTTTTCCTTGTATGGAAACAACCTTTTTAATGACTGTATCTTTTGATTGCGTTGACTTAAAAGTTTGATTTTTTCACAGCTTCAAGGGACCGCAGGCTTGAGTATTTGATATTAATTTCAGCATACTACCTCCACGCGTTCCAGAGAAAAAGGGTCTTGACAGACAGACAGACGGACAACAAAGTGATTCTGTAAGGGTTCCGTGTTTTCCTTTTGAGGTACGGAACCCTAAAAAACAGTTTAATTCGTGACAGATTTGTTAAGCCTTCGGCTTCTGAACCCATCTTAGAGTACTTATACTGTTTTCCTCTTCCTTGGTTTAACGCCTAAAAGACTATCAGGAAAAGACATCTTGGTTGTTTGGAATAAGATCTTGTTGTGGCCATTAATACAAACAAAGTTGAGAAAGCGTTCATTGTGGTAAAAGATAAGTACTATGATGTTGACTTATTAAATCGATTCTTCCATTTTGGTCATAAACAACTCTGTTTCTCTGTACCAATTGGTAATAGAAAAGTGAGAAAGGAGTGAAATGTCACTAAAATATCACAAGAATGTCTCGGGAAAACCAACAAGTTAACAATACACTATTTTTCTTTGGGCAGTCGTGTAAAAATAAGCATCGACCATACCGAAGTTTGACGCAGTGTATACGCAGTAACGTGGCCTATGCGTTACGTTAACTTTATTTATTTTGCGTTAACGCACCGTCAGCGTATTTTAAGCATTTTCATGAACTTATAAACCGTAACTTTCAAATTTGCCTTGAATAACATGTTGTGTTATTAGTGAAATATATACTAAGACGAAACTATACATCGGCTGGCCGTCTGTCTATCCTACCTTTGAAGGACTTTGTGTTTGAACCCTAACGCTTACGCAAAAATAAAATTAAAGAGCAAAGTTAAAGGAGCTTGCAGTGAAATATTTTTTTTATTACGGTTCGTTGCTTTAATTGAACATATAGAAAAATAGTTTTCGCCCGCGGCTTCGCTCCCGTGACAGAACTCTTTTTTCGCAAAATCCCTCCCTATCCCTTGTCTAAGTTTTATGATAGTAATTATAAAAATAACTCGTATAAAGTTGTACCCCCGTTTTCACCCCGTCAGGGTTGAAATTTTGAAAAACTTTAAAACACGTGCTCATTTATTTATCTTGAAAATATATTCACGAAGTTTTATGATCACCATTTAAAAAAATAACGATTTTCCATACAAACCTTCACCCCCCCCCCTTTTCACCCCCTAGGGGTAGAATTTAAAAGGAACCTTTATATGCCAAATTTCAGCTTTCTAGGTCCAAGGGTTTGGGCTGGGCGTTGATCAGTCAGTCAGGACTTCTCTTTTTATATATAGATATATTTGTATTCTATTCTTAACACCATTATGGAAATCGCCTAAATTTACCTCGTTTTAAAAAATGTTATCCGCGAGTAACTTGGCTTGCCATGAGGGCGTCGATATCAAACAACTCTTTATAATATTATTATAGCAACGATTTAGGTAATTACGGCTCGCCAGCGAGAAGCTGTTCATTCGTAATAAAATAATGAGAGAGTTGAGATACACTCATTACCCTGAATTACAATTTGTACCAACATGTATAAACATGATAAATGTATTATGCAGTATCGGCACCCAACTGTTCCTTTATTCATTTACACACGAATGATGGTCATAGATTCAATCATAACCAGACATCTCTTTTAAATCTTTCGTGTAACTAGTTTGTCTGGTACTTATAAGGTCGAACAGTAGATGCGCTTTTTATAACCAATGAACGGCAGCTCCTTAATACTTTGGCTACCAACCTGTCGTCGAGCGAAAAGCGAATAGACGATTTACAGGTCGGTTGCCGGTTCCGTTCCAGCACGCAAGCGACATCAACTTGATATACAGCGCAATGAGCCCACACGTAGGTAGCAAGGAGTCGTGTCTTGTCTGGTGGTGTGTTGGACTCGTGCATGTCCTGTAAACACCCTCGAGGTCCGATTTGGGTACCTACATTAACCAGGCTGACGGTTTTATTATTAGAAACAGGTCCACATGTTAAATGATATATCGATTATTGTCTAGGCTAAATTAAGAACATTTTAACTTGCACAGACAGGTATTTGAAGGAAAAATTACAAATATGCATAACTATTTGTTTATTAGAGTTACCACCTGACTTTAAAAACACGAAGTTGCATATCAACATTTGACTAAAACAAATGAAATAATTTAAGGTGAGGTGATTCAAAGGGAATCAATCGAAATGGTTAACTATATGTAACCCAAACAATTTCCGATCTTTTCGGATTATCTGTTATTATTACGTATTCCAAGTATTTAAGTTCCCAATAATCGTATTTAGACACCATTGGCAATACGCATGGATCTCGTAGCGTTTGTATCTTTCAAGTTGATTACTACGTTTTATTTTATAAATACAATGTTTTACAATGAAAACTATTGGGAAGTTTTATGATTGCTCACTTAGGATGGAGGCTTCAGAGAGCAGTTCGACATGCCCAACCGAGGGTATGATGACATGTCGCAGAACCGCGGATGGGAAGGACCGCGCCAAATGGATGATTTTCCAAACAAACGTCGCCGATTCTAAGCAGCTGGTCGAACCGCTGAAGCGTGACATCTACATCATCGCTGATGCGCACTATCTTCGGTTAAAATAAATAGTGAAAGCCACTCAAATCTCTACGTCCTTTTGAACTTGTAACAGAAGACACATTTTGATCGAAATCTAAACTCAAATGTTAAAACGATACCGCGACTTGTACTTTAGTTTCTTCTACTTACTTTAATCGGAGATTTTTAGCGAGGCACATCTGCTATTATCATCTTGTATCATCACTTCTCTATTAAGTAATTTGTAAAATTTAACCCCCTTAAGTTTTGATTAGTAATGTAAACAACCCTCAAATCAACGTGGCCAGTTGTCCACTTTTTAAAAATTAGGAGAACGCCAAAATTTTAAATGGGTCCCTAAAATTCAAGATACAATATGAATCTAGTTAATTAGTTATATCCATTAGTTTATTTTCGCATTTAGCCTAATTTATGTTACCACTAAGGGAGAGAGAGTAACATATTTTTGTATTATATTTGATGTTCATCGATTTCTCTGCGTTTACTCTGTACAGGTACAATATCGTCAAAATAAAGCTGTTGAAAGTACGCTTTCCTTACAAGCAGTTGACACCCTGGTGGCGTTCAGTAATTCAAAATTAAAAGCTACCGATTGAATGGATCACCCCTTTTTTTACTTGGCAACTAATTTACATCTTTTGATTACCTTGATCTGTAAAAAAATATATATGCTAACGAAATGTCTGCGAGTCCCTCAAATGACGATAACTTGTAAAAGCGTCTTGCAAAGTCCAGTAACCTCAGTAAGTGCATACTTGGATATTTTACATCATCATTCCTGTATATATTTTATTTTATAAATGGCACAAATTTCAGCCATGACATCTATTGAAAGCGAACTTCTAGAGTAAAAGATTAATAAAAAAAAATAACAATTAGGTTTTAATGACTTTGTCAACCAATGTCATTTATTTGAAACCTGAAAACTTTACATTTTCAGAATTTAACGGCGTGGTTATAATTTTACTCTCACTGTTAAAAATGTTCAAATAATATTGCTTGCAACGTGTGTTACGTTACGTGTGTCGTGTGATTTGTGAGATTGTCCTGAGTGATTGTGGATGGATAAAACAAGCAATGTGTGTAGGCGATCATTTTATAATTAATTCGGGGCTCTTGAAGCAGTCTCCTTGAGTTCTAATGATCCCGTTTTATTAAGAAATAAGATAAATTTAATTAATATCACTTAACTTGTAGTACAACAAGCAAGAAAGTATTGAATCCAGTAAGTTGTATAGTTCTGGCTAGGAGGCATTTAGACCTGCTTGTCTTTAGGTGAACTTAAAACGGACTCGCAATCGTAACCCTTTATCGGGCCATTCATATTTTTATTATTTAGCAACATGCTGAATGAATATGTATTACATTACATTACGATTAAGACAAATATGAAATTAGTTCATTAAACTATATTTCTTTTGGACCGATAAAGAGTTCGAGTGACACGGATTTATTTATGAAAATATTAAATTAAATAAGTAATCTATTTAGAAATAAAATTCCATTTAAATACCTTATTTGTTGAATTCTTATTTAAGCGCCCTAAGTCACTATATTTTAATATCAACTGACAAATCGTGTAGCTAGTGATAATTCACCTGGGAGGATGATTGCATGACTTACTTCTCTGAACTCTTTTATTAACCGCTCGTTGGACACGCTTGGGCAAGCGCCACCAAAGCAGCCTTTCCCACCCTTTTTCCCCATGCCTGATCCCTCTGAGACCTGACTGGTTGTCACGGACCACCAAAGGAACAACACATACATTTTCGTCATTAACGTTCAATTTTTATTTGGTCCGCGGACAACCTGTATTAGAACAGGTTCGCGGACTCCTTCAGAGTCCACGGACCACAGGTTGGGAACCACTGCACTAAAGAATAGAGAAAATCGAAAGCCCACTTTAGTGCCCCGTTTCTCAAAGGATATAAGAATTATATTTTGGCATGGCTTGTTCTTTAGTTCTTTGTTTAGTAGCTCCTTTCCACGTTTTTTTGCGATGTGAATTAAAGCTATGTATGTCTTTAATTTGAAATTTTCCTGTTAAGTTTATGACGTGCTCTTGAATAATAGCGCACAGAACAAAACAATTTTTTCTTATCTAAAAAACCAATTAGAGGGAGCAATTACCTACATTGGCGGAAATAATCCACGTATTATAGTAAGTATAGGAGAATGTCTTCTAGGTTTGGGATTTCTTTATTTTTCCGCTATTACAACTTACCATACAGGTACATTGTATGGACCAAAAACATCACAGCTGCGCATAAATATCAATTGATAGTTAGTAACGTAATGCCTATTTAGTTTTTTAAACCCCGACACAAAAAGGGGTGTTATAAGTTTGACAGCAATGTGTCTGTGGCGCCGTAGCTCTTAACCTGTTGAACCGTTTTGAATGCGGTTTTTTTATTTGAAAGCTGGTTTTTCCAGCGATGTTTATTAGACATGTTTCATCGAAATCGGTTCTGCCGTTTTTGATATATACATTTTGAGATGAAAATGTCCGAGTATTTTTGCCAAGTTCAAATCATATACAGCTTTGGCATTATGCGTGTTTGTCATTACTCATTATCAGAATTTGGCAATACATGATACCAGAATGCTGCAGGATTTAAGAGTCTACGATTGCAAATATCTTTTATAGTTAGCATGTGCTGTCTTCATCAGACTAAGCTTCTTCCAGGATGCGTCACTGTATTCTTGGACTCTGTTTCGATTATGGCGCAATATTAATCTCGGAAGTCATACCGCCGTGTCATTTGTCCACCTCGTCGCATGCCGTTCTACTGCACCCACCAGGTTAGGTTCGCACATAGGGGAAAAATGACGATTTAGCTGGCAGAAAATCGATTTGACAAAACTAGGCCCGGGTACATAAAAATGACTTCCTGACGATTATGAGCAGACAGAGAATAAAATACGAATAAACCCCTCCCCCTAATGACCATATAACAGCTGTATTGTCAGTCGGAACTTGGTCCTCGCTATCAGTGCTTTAAACAGTTCGCGGCGTTCGTAAAAAACAGTTAACTTTGGAAGTGATTATTACTTGTTTGCGTGGGATTTTTATTAAGAACGTCATGGATTCTAGTAGCCCAGGTAATGATTTATACGTTTTTATTATTATTTTGTCTGTTTGTATGTGCTTACTTTTACTTTAACGCCTCGAATGTCATAAGTAATATTTTGCATGTAACAGACTTTTTTTTTATTTTTCAAAAAGGTTTTAGGTACATTTCTCGTCATTTCTCGAAGCCGATTTTTTCATTATATTATAGACACAGTTCTTTACTATACAAAAACCTTAAAATGGGCTGCGATTTTTTGCGAAAATTTATTTTAACCGTATTTTAATGACTCAAGGTGATTTGTTACAAAATTGTAATTTTATTTAAATTCAATGTTTCTTTGGTTTAGGTCTGGGAGAAGGCTCGAGATACAGAGTACTGACTCGAAAATATATTTTTGATGAAATGCTGGAGCGGGATCTGCCTGATTTTGGCTCGAGTTTGAACTATTTGGACAATTTTATATCGATTTCTGAAAATTACCCCGATCATCAAATTAAAAGCATTAAACACAAATTATCGATTTTGAGGCGATTTATTTAAAAGAAATAGTAAGGAATTCACAGAAAAACTGAATTGTTCCTTAAAACCGAACTCCTAGTTGATGTGCCAAAACCTGGATTTGGCAACACAAATGACGGAAATACGAGTAGGAGGTTTTTCGCAAATCCAGACCAAGCAGCTGAAATCACAGGTGTTGATCGTAATGGTTGTGAGCTAATTTGTAGTCTCAAAGTTATTTTAGAGGCAATATCCAGTTGTCAGAAGCTAGACATAAGAAAATTCGCCGCGTTTGGATTTGAAACTGCCACGTTATATGGTAAGCTATATTCGTGGCATCCTATAACACCAACACAGCAAAGTTCTGATTCTTTACTAACAAGTATTAGGCCAAAACCTAAAAAAATATCGCCTGCTTTAAGCAAAAAAAGTGGTACAGATGATGGTTGCTGCAGAGCCCAACCCTGCTACCTCTGACCCTAACGAATCAGAGCATTCGCGGAAGACTCTGGGGATGAGTTTTCTTCTGACGACGAGCCTTGGATGTCATCGTCATCTTAGTTTACAAGTTTTTATTTTTATATTAAATTTATGTTCTTTAAGTCGTTGTTTTCTTGTTGAGTTTAAGCTCAAATGTTATTATTAGATATAAATTAACAGAAAATCAACACGCAAACACTAAACAACACAATAAGAATTTATGCCAGCTAAATCGTCATTTTGCGATTTCCCCTATGTGGTTCGTAACGACCTAACGACTAGGTTGCGTATAGACTAAGTAAACGAAACGTCGTAATTGCACAGTGCCTTTTAGTAAGTACAAGGATTTTTTTGCAGAATGCCCCAATGAGCAGAATGTCTTGGTTGCACGATCGACAATTATAGCATAACGCCGAAGTTGCAAAATGACTAATAGAGTTTAGAACCAAATTAATAAAGTCTTGGTTGTAAAATGACGCATTATGCAAAGTGTCTCGATAGCGTTATGGTCTTTGCTTTAAATCGTGATTGCATAATATATATATTGGTTGTATTTGATAAATTCTATATGGCAACGATTAGTTATTGCCTAGGCCTCCATACTAATTGCTAATTTACTAATACATACTAGTATTATAATATTTATGTATAATGTTTTTTTTTTATTAATAAATAGCCAACTTCGTACCGCCATATTCTGTACGTATGAGAAAAATATTTTTTGTAATTTTTTTTTCGTGAATTTTCCCCTCTTTTATAGTTATTCTGCTATTCTGGGCGGAGTTAAATCCAAGAGATCAAATATGAATATCTGTACAACCGTTCTTGAGTTATAAATGTTGTAAATAACAAGACTTTGTTTTATAACATTGAGATAAGTATAAAGAGTTACTTTACAAACTACTGTTTGCGATTTCTTTGTCATTCAACGATCTAGTCGTTCTGACAGTTAGATGTTAATCATTTTTGATTATATGCCTACCTAGTCGTTTATCAGCACGTTCTGCATACAAACGAAACGTTATGCAACTAAGTACAGTCATTAATACGTACTAATAGTAAGAAAATACTTTTTTTTAAAGAGATTTTACAACCAAGATCTTATGAAACTAAGTCGCTTCGATTACATAGTCATTATACCTCACGAATCTAACCATCCACCAAGATGCTATAGAATGCTTATTATTGGCTCAAGTCACTCAAGTAAGGCGATTTAAGATCCGTTGTAAGTATTAATCGATACTCTGCGGGACGAGCAACACTGCAAGCAGGAAGAGCCAAAACTACTTTACTGCGTACACAACATCTTAATCAGCATTGAGGATCATAGTATATTCTGTCTTTTTCAAATACAAGGTGAATTTGAATTACTATTCAGGACCAAAATTTTTTTTACCGCCTGCACAACATTACATCTAACATTACTTAATTTGTTCCTGAATTAATTAATTAATAGTAAAGTGATAAAAAAAATTAAGTACGCCAATTGTATGGTCACCCTAGTTCACGAGGTCCTCAATGGAATGTCAGTTAATACAAAAAAGTGTGGTATCACTTTTTGTAAATCACGTTTTATGTACGTTCAATTGAAATGTAATTGCCATCAATTACTGAGTAAGAGAAATTGGTTCCTGTAGACAAATTCAGCCCTGTATATCCTTTGCAGTATTTTTTTTAACTCAAACTGGGGGAATGTAATCACTAATCAATTAGCATTCACGTAAACTTAAAAACTCTAAAATCTTTCTTTCGTGCTAAATATTTGTCTATCTTACTACAAGCTTTTAATATATCGTATCTAAGTAAGTAAGCCATGTAAGTAACTAGCAACTGTGTTGTCGGCTAACTATTTTTCGACCACTGTTTGGTATAAGATTGAGCTGAAAATTTGTATACTTATGTAAATTCGGTAACAATACAATAATCTGGTAATGAACTTCTGGTGGTCCCGCCGGGATCGTCTCCGCGGGAGGAAACTCTTCAACGGTTAATGGCATCGATTCGAAATTTCACGTGGATATGTTTGTTGAATGACAATACAAGTACAGTCAACAAAAAGTAGGGTGTAAAAGACATTCTATAATTTTTTTTTTTTAAACAGTTGGCCAAAAGTGGTATTTTTTGTAGTTACGTATCATGCGGAAAGTTGGATTTTTCGCACTAGTGCTTTTTACTTTTCCAAGGAGCCGGTGGAGGAGGACGACGGAGTCGGCCCCGGCAAGAGGGGAGCGCCGCGCGTGCCTGGCTCACCGCCTTTGGTTTCATTGTATTTTTTTCGCAAATGTATTAACAAAAAAGTCGTTTGGTACACACGAGCGAAACTGTCATTTTCACTTGTCCAGAATCTTGACCCTCGCCTCACGGCTCGGGCCTTGACGCATCGGGACTCGTGCAAAATGATATGCTCTCCGCACTTAAATCAAAAACTACTATTTTAACAGTTAACTTAGTAAATATTATTATTTAACTAACAACCATTATTTTCTTCGTTAATATTTTAAGGTAGGTGCTTCAATTGATTGAACGCAGAGACACCTACATTCTGCTTTGCTTAGTACTAGATAGCTGCTGCTGCTATAGCAATTGGACATTGGTCCTTCAAACAGATCCAACTGATGTAAACTATATCTGAACTGATTATAAATCAATAATTTGCATCCAGACTTATTAATTTCTTGGAAAAGTTTAGTGGCTACTGTAGCAGGTCTATAAATGTTGTCTAGATGCTGTATAAGAGTGAAATTGACAGTTTTTTGATGGCATGTAAAGCACAAGCCAATTAAAATAATAGTTATAAGCAAGAGAGCTGCTACGAGTACCTACATCATTCCTATGCATCCATAACGGGTTGTCTTGTGTTTGAAAGGTAATAATACGTAATTTCAGTAAAAATACCCACTGTAAGTTTAAAATAGATTTAAAAAAAATTGGGTCATTAAAAAAACCCATTTGTAAGTACCTATAAAAATATAACTATTAAGGTTGGGTCGCCTAAGATCGGACGCTTTTTTTCGATTTACGACCATATCGCAGTTTTTATTTTTTTTCCTACGACTTTTTTCTTAATGGAATGTTAATGAAAGTTATTAACAATAAACAAAATAATGTGGTCATATTTTATTTATTTTGATAAACACAATAGTTTGTGTGAGACACGCCTTCAAATTATTATGGTATTTTTTTTTCTGGATATGTTTCAAGAAACTTCAGTGAGGCAAGATATAGTTGAAATTAGATATAGTGAGATATAGTTGAAATTAGGCAGTAGTCCGGACTTCTAAGTCCGGACTACTGCCTAATTTCAACTCTGTTGGTACGGCATTAGAGTGTATAGAAGGAAAATATCCGATCTTAAGTTAACAATAACGTATCACAAAATCGTCCTGCAATTCCACTTGGTTTGACTAGGACAAACAATTCTTTTCTTTTTGGCGTTTTTAGTCCGGTCTTCCCTCAGGCTAATTGGAGCTAAATTGAGATTCTCAAACTTTAATGACTCAACCGGGGTGCGTTCTTAGACGGTCAATTTAAGACCGGATATACATAGGTCATTTGTAAAAAAGGACTGAAGTCACGTAATATATAAATGTATCTATTCGGCACTATGCCAGCTCCCTCAGTGAAATGTTCCTACCCCTTTATTTTGATCCGAACTTTTGAGAACTGCTGGATTTTTAAGTACCTTAGTGATTAGTCCGATCTAGGGAAGTCCGGATCTAGGCCTACAGACGTCCTAGGCGTATTTAAAGTATACAAATATAAAGAGCATTTGACAATTCTACACAAACATTAACTTCAAAAGCAATAAAATGATAAATACTCACCTTAATTTCGAATTATAGTTTTGGAGGGAAGACCGGATCGCCGAAATGTTTTAAAGCTCCGGTGCACGTGTCTCGCTTATCGCAAAGCCGATTGCGGAATGAGGGGAGGGGCAGAACTAAATGGCGGAGAAAACTATGTTGCCATCAGTGACAAATATCGCTTCATTTGCGGTAAATTCTATGAATCCGGTCTTAGGTCACATCCGGTTTTAGGCGACCCAACCTTAATTAATTGTCATACCATACCTGCGTTTAAGTTAGGGACGCAACGATTTAGCCAAAATTTTAACAGTTCAAATGTTATTTTGTTGCCAGCATGCGTTTTACAATTATTTTGAAAATGTTTGATGGTTTAATAAATAAAATACGAAAAATTACTGTAGGTTTTTTTTTGTGTTAAGTAATTGTTTTAACCTTTTCAACGCCAACGACGCATACAAAAGTTGTCATCCAGACACCAAGTTGGCATAACTTCAACGTGGACTTAAACCTTAAGCATACGTTCGAAGGTCGCAGTTGCACTGTGAAGCCGGACACCTATAAGCGTTGGTGGCGTCGTAGGCACGTCGGCTCATGACACTTTTAAGTGTTCTTGGCGTTGAAAAGGTTAAATACAGAATGTAAGGGCATGCACATACAACGCTATTCATATAGATAGTAAAGGGGTATCTAAATCACAAATACCTTTGAAAAATTAAAAAGAGTAGGTATATTGGGGTAATAAATCTTAGAAATCACTCAGGAGGTACCGATAGCGACTCCCTTACCCCCTACTTTATCGTTGCATCCCTACATTTAAATAAGCTAAATCATATTATATTCTGTGGTATCCAGAACATGTTAACATTTTTTTTCTTCCACAGGGTTTAAGTATTTTGTAGATGGTTCTCTCTTGAAGTAAATATAGTTGTTAGATGAGAAGTCGATCCTGACGCATGCCATCCTAGTACAATTTAAGTGGTACTTAAGACTTTAAAAAGTGTACACTGTACTGGGGTGACATGTGTCAAGCTTGATTTTATTGTACGACAGCTATAGTCTACATTAAGTGACAGTGGCTTTGTATCATTTGTTTAGCCTACCGATACAGAACCATTACCGCACGTGCACACTTGTCGGCGTGGAATAGACTTTTCCCAGTTCAGTCCTGTCTGTGAAATTGAGTGCAAGAGCACGTTACTGCTGGGAACGAATCGGTCTTGCCTATCAGTAGACCAAGACCTAAAACTTATTCTAACAGACTGGAGCCATCCTTTGTCAATAAACTGACTGGGCGGGGGCACGATAAAGGAATATATATAAAAAAATTGTCTGCTATAATTCTTGGTTTGCCAATGCTCGGGAAACGCAAGAGTTGGGAACGCTGTTTTCAGCTCCTTCACAATGCGTTCCTAAAAAAATGTTTTTGTCTGTTGCCACAAACTTCTCACGAATATTTTAGCAGGTTGGGATGGAATACCGGTCGCGCGGTTTAAGCATCTCTTAAACCAGCCCTCGGACCCACTCCGGCCGGCTATTTCTCTTTTGGGCTATTGAATGTATCACCTACTGGGTCGTGTTTTATAAAGCTACAAGTTGTAATTTATTAGCGGAAGTCTCTTGCTAACAAAAGATGATAGAATGAGACTTCCTTGTAAATTGTAACTTGTAGCTTTATAAAACACGGTCCTGATGTTTCACAGGGTCGTCGGTAAAAACAGGGTCAAAAAGATACGAAGACACACCGTTAACTAGTAGTAGGTAATTCTGCTGCTCAGTGAATATTTATACTTTTTTTAAAATCCTGATGAAAAAAGTTAGTCCAGCCCTGTCTTAAACTAACGATAATGAATAGCTCTTCTTTAGGTCCCAATTATCATTATCAATAAAAATATATGATCTATTGTAAAAAAAATGTTTGAGAAAAAAACAAAAACAAATTAAATAGGTGGTCAGTAATCAGGAAGTTTGTCACTAATAACAGTCGAGATGTGCTATTTCCTATTTTATTTGTCAAGAATACAGCTGTACCTAACATACAGACAGACAGACAACGCCTTTTTTTGTCATCAAGGTATGGAATCCTTAACAAAGTTGGCGGTCGTGACTTGGTACATTGTATTGGGGTTATTCCACACATTGGGAAACTTTAAGGATCTACCTAGTAGAGATGTCGTTATCTGTTTAGCGGAGTTAATTTGATTTGCTCAAGCGAACGTAGGCGTTTATGACGCCCAACTATAACAAACAATTTTTTAATGTAAAAGATTTTCATAGTATTTGACGTATAAATCTAAGGCACATGACACAATCATGTTTCTGAAATACAGGGTGTTAAATATACTCGTCCAAGTATGTACGAGAGCAGAGTTTTATTGTGAGGAACTTGCCGCGGGAGACAATTGATTATGATATTCAGTACCAGATCTAGCAGAGCACGAACTTTATTGGAATTAGCATAGAATATGACATGTTTCGGATTGGACGTAGCAGGATTTGCTGTGCTGACTAAAGAACTTAGGTTATTTTTCCTTGTTGACCATAATAATCATCTTATTATGATGTTGAAGCTGAATTCCTTCATGGTTTTCATTTTCACAAGTTCAGAAAGATCTGCATTGCTATTGCTTTCGTTTGTATTGTTTACTCTTTGGGTACCTATTGGAGAAAACAAAATTTTCTAATATTCAATAGTGGCATTTTGTGAAACTACATAACAGCTCAGCATGAAAATCTGTTGTTGTCTTCAGCTGCTAGTGTTGTGGCACCAGTTGGAAAGTAAATCACGACGGAAATTGTAAAATAGTGTTATTAAAAAAAAGGTGATTTATTACAAGCAATGCAAGACAATGATATTGATAATTTTCCTTCTGTTTTATACTTTATATGATATTTTCGTCGTCCTTGTCCAACAATCCTTAATGTCTCGACTCGTTATTCGTGCTTAAGTATGATCAACACCATAAACAAGAAAAAAGAGGAGAATAGTGGAACTTCATTAACTCATTACGATTCCTAACACGAAATGGTTTTTCCTTGGTATCTTTAAAGTTCCTTTATTGCTAATATCACGGGAACTACCTATAATTTTTCCGAAATAAGAAGTACCATTTGCTCGTTCTCAGTATGTCAACTATCTCCTCACCAAATTTGATCAGGTTCGGTTCCGTTCTTTTGTCTTGACAAACGGACAAGACGTTTTCTGCTTTCTCCTTGGACCATGCATTCGACACTGGGACCACAATTTTAACTTCATTAATAAAACATCTAGATTGAAATTGATCAATGCTTATCTGTTTAGTATCTAGGTGAAATTAATTTGGGTCTGTTTTGTCGATTCATATATAAAATTATGCGATTTCTATTGCTTCTTCTCAGCCCTGGGTTGATACTTCTTTCTGGATAACTCGATCTAGTGGCTTTTGGCTTCTGTATCTAGGTCGAAACTAGAGGTTCAAAAAGACTCGTAGGCGGCTTCTCTGGCGCCTTGGTATTTCCATCTGAAGATATAATGTAGGTACATATTTCTCATAAGTTAGAATTGGTCACTAGAGATCAGAATCACGGCTGCTATTACTAGTCTTTTCTTGGGCTTTCCGTCCGTTATTTAGCTAATTGTATGGAATTTGTTTTCTTACTTCACCTAATTAGGCTTATAGAGGAGAACTCGAGGGACCCAAGGATAAATAAGAAGAAGATCCAGCTGCCAATTCTATGCATATAAGAAGAACACAAAATTACCAAATCTTCAACGAAGAGCCGATATTTGTCGTTCATAAGTGGTAAGTTGATACTCAGATGCGATTGCTAATTTTGTTAAGATATGTAATAATTAATACCAGATATTATTTGAATACAAATCGATTTATATTTAACTACGTATATATAGTTGTGGACTCTCTTAAGTATCCGTGGTTTAAACAAATAAAAAACTTAATTTCCTTGCATTTATTGCTTCAAGATCATGGGATCTGAGAATAACTCGTTGAAATGTACCTAGTAGAATATCTTCAATACGGCGAATTGCCATATGTTTATTTGGTGACTAACCTTATTATAATTTCTTTTACCCATAAATTTAGTATACCTACATAAAGAATGTTATTACCGAATATCATCGAACTATAATATTTATTTATGGCAGAATAACCTTGAAAGCCGTTTACGACTTTTGAGTGATGAGTTTCTTTCTTGATTCAAAGGAATTTGAATGTACTTAACGACGGAAATTACGCCGTTAAATATAAGGGCTACTAAAAGTTTTCCTAGGGGCTGTAAAAAGCATCCGATCTTAATTAATCAATTATTTTAGCAGATACTGAATTAAATTTTCACTTTTTAAACATATGCGATAAACTAGGCGTAAACGACGCACAAGTTCAACCCATGGTATCATCATTGGTTTTAGGTTTAAATCCCCGCAAATTGGTGTCTTAGTGAACCTTCCTCTTACAATTTTGTAATGCTCCTGCCTACGTCTGGCTATCCGTATATCGCACCCTATTTATAAGGCGAATACTATGTTAATTTTCTAAAAAAGCTACTACTAAGTTAATGAAAAGAGTATCAATCCAAACCGGCACATGAGGGATATTAATTTTTTAACCACACCCTCCTTGGTTGGTTACGCTTTTTTGCGTCATGCCATGATTGCTATGCCTAATTTTTTTATTAACATTATTATTGCGAATTATACAAACGACTACCGTGTTTCACAAACGAAGTCATCCATCACCCGTTCAACGGCTATTCCCAACCAAAGGTACAAGTGGAAAGACTTCGTATCTTTAAAGTCCAGATCCGCATTATTTAACTACTTAGTTTCCAAAATGAAGAAAATATCAAAACTACCTATATCTGCGGAAAAAAAAAACCATTTACACGACTATTTAGACTTACCAGCGCCACGTTAAACAGCACTTTTTTTTTACTATAGTAGGTACTTGAACATTTTGAAGTGGTTTGTTCAAGTACATCACATCATTGGATGTGTTGGGCCACGACTAAGGATTTTTATCGATCTATTTGAAGGAAAGCTCAGTCTGTTGCCAGGTTGTATTCCGCTGGGACGATGTTCAATTCACCTTAAGAAGATGAAATTACCTGTTTTGATTACTTTAAAATTATATCGAACTTTTTGTTTTCCTCCTATAAATTTTAAGTCTAATAAGCCGCTATTTCAAATCTGATGTATATATCGCCGGTAGCATTAATACTGCACATGAAGTAAAATATGATTAGGTACTAAGATTGTTATTCCAATTGCGCTGTTAATGTAAAATAAATATACTTGTATTTTTCTTTATAGGTAAAATGCACGTTAGTAACATCAGCTAAAGCGTAATATTGTATTTACAGGTATCCGTATTCAGCTAGATGTGGCGCCCTGGTTTTCATAAGGTAATATTACGTACAGTTTAAACGAATTTAGGAATAGGAAATTTTGATCGAAGATGCCTCTATCTATTTGACTATCAGAAGCTTTCATTACTTTTGAGAAAAATTTTGGAGAATTAAAAGAGAGCGTTAAGTGCTTTACATACAAGCAATTTAATCATCGATGATATTGAGATACTTGGCGCAATAATAGAAAAAGTGATGTAAAAATAGAATTTTTCGTTGGGCAGATAATATGTTAATTATTAATAAAATCGGCCAACAGTATGTCGGACACGTCCAGGCTAGGGTTCAGTAGCTGTTAGGGTACGTACGCACAGTCCGGTTAGCCGCACTGCGGCTGGCCGTCCGGCTAACCGGAACCCTAAAATTGTATATTATCATTCGCACTGCTAGCTCGGATGCTGTTTATATAACGCGCGTAAATATAATAAATAGCTAAGACTTCTTCGACGTCCATCTTTGAAATGAATCGACTAAGCTGTTTCTATACGCGCGTTTTCTGGTTGCGGTTACGGCTAACCGCCACTCGGTTACCTGCAATTACAACCGCATTTTGCGGCCAGCAGGACGGCCAGCCGCAGTGCGGCTAACCGGACAATACGTACGTACCCTTAGTCCTTGCATACGTAATTTTAATACGTGAAAAGGTTTACTAAGTCTGAGTGCCTTTTATAAGTTCGTCAAATAGTCTACTCGTTAACCTGTTCATCACCAGCCTATTTCCGTCCCACTGCTGCACAAGCCTCCTCTCACAATGAGAAGGCTTGGGCTATAGTTCCCACGTAGGCCCAGTACGGATTGGGAACTTCACACACACCGTTGAATTGCTTCGCAGGAGTGTGCAGGTTTCCTCACGATGTTAGCCTTCACCGAAAGCTTCATGATAAATTTACAAATGTAATTTCGCACATAAATTCCGAAAAACTCAGAGGTGCGAACCGGTGCTCCAACCCATGACCTTCTGCTTGAGAGGCCACAGGTCAAACCACTAGGCTACCAAGCCTACTTAGCTATGAGATTATTCCTTTTCCTGAATTGGAAAATGGTCTTTCCAATTACCACTTTATCAGCAAGATTAGGTAGTATTTATATCCATTTGGATAGGAGTATTTATACCTATGTTAAATTACAGCTTTCTAGTACCAAGAGCATTTGAGCTATGCCGCGGACAAACAGATATACGTACAGGTAGACGGACGAACATGACGAAACTATAAAGTTTCCTTGTTGACTACAACACTAAAAAGTATGTTTTACCCGATAATGGGGCAATCGATTATATTTAGTTAATGACGTTTCTTATTACACTATTTTATTCGCTTATTCGTTATTGGTTTGTTACAGATGACACATGAAAGACCTTGGCCCCTAAATAATCAAATGCAGCCGCTGCAAAATTATTGAAGGTAAATAAAGTTTTCAGTTCTTCCTATTATTAAAACCACAGGTGTGAGCGTTGAGAATATGATTCGGGTTTTAGAGATACTTTGGCTGTCAATGTCGCTTCTTAATTCTCATGTCATAGAGAGAGATGTTTTCACTCTATCCCGAACCCTATTCCAAGTGCTAATGTATTTGCTTATTCATTATTAATTGACATGATGAAATATTTTATATTTGTCTTCTTTTCCCGACGGATGCATAATGACGTACACCATTTTATCTGACGATCTTAATTCCGCTAAAAGATTGAATTTAGTGGTTCAGAAATAATATAAGTCTTACTATTATTTTCAGAATGAAAAATTGGCTGACTTCAGGAGGACAGGACGACGTAGAAGTGGAACTGTAGTTCAAGAATCAGAAAGAAATACATGAATGTTTCATATCTATACAACAAGAAAGCATTAAAACTGTAGAAAACTTCCAATATTTTCATCGTTCACATTAGTCACCATTGGCACTTTCTACATATTTTGGCCCTAGTTACTTTGGTCAGACAAAAAAAAAGGTCTCAATGAGCTATAAGTAACTACGTAATAACTATAGATGTATAATACCTAACAAAAGTAGCATGAGATTCGGTTTATGCCTTGATTAGAAATGGAGATGCATCCCATTCATAGTTAGTTGTTACACAGATCTTTCAAAACTGTAGTTAATGTTGGTTCAGTATTGTAATGTTGTGCAGTTATGTTACCTGTTTTGCTGTATTTATTATATGGTGAGTTGTTTTTTTTTTCTTAGTAAAAGAGTATAGCAATAAATAAATATTTTCAAAATGTTCAGTTCACATATATCCGTTTCACTTTTAATCTATGAAATTGTGATATTTTAAAATTAAAATGATGATTTTACTTTTTGTCTTCTTTTCCCGACTGATGCCTGATGATGCACACTGTTCTATATTACACTGATAACGAGCATAATCCTAAAATTTATATTTTTTTTCCCTGAATAACTTTATCATATTACTTTTCTTTGTTACAGATGTCGAGACTTGACTTCAGTAAGTTTAAAATCTCTAATCATAACTAGAGCGTAAAGTAATCGTAATGAAAATGATTTAGACTGATTGCATAATAATATAATATAATTATAAGCTATAAGTTTAATGTTGTAAAATTGTTGTAACTGTGATACCTACTCATACTTTTTACTTACATAAAAATTTTGATAATGAGCATTTTGTTTAATTTTTCCATTAATTCAGGGCATATTTTACTCTGGACCTTATTTCCTCAAAAGTGGTCACTCCACGGCGCACTTGTCAGTTTAGCAAAATATCCCATCGGCCCGCGTCAACTCTACTAAAACAACAAAGAGTGCAATTTGTATGGAAATGGCCTTTTTAATGACTGTATCTTTTGATTGCGATGACTTAGAAGGTTGATTATTTCACAGCTTCAAGGGACCGCACGCTTGAGTATTTGATATTAATTTCAACATGCTACCTCCACGCGTTCCAGAGAAAAAGGGTCTTGACAGACAGACAGACGGGCAACAAAGTGATCCTATAAGGGTTCCGTTTTTTCCTTTTGAGGTACGGAACCCTAAAATCATGATATGATTAGATGATAATTGGGTAAAAAAAAACTGTTTTAACCTCGAGTTTACGTGTACCAAACGGCTATCCTGTACATGGATTTGCGGTTTTCCCACGAATTTGGGCTCGTACAACTTCCACTATAGTGCTAATTGAAGAGAACGTGGCTGAGTAAATAATTTTATCCTAACTTATATCGGAATTGAGTTAATGCTGTTATTTAAGGTGGTTCGACTTTTATACTATTTCATTTATCTAAATATGGGCGAATGGGACCTAATTTTACATTGGAACTACTTCCTATAGCATTTTTTTCGGTGTTTATTTGCGCGAAATTACATTTAAAATAAAACAACAGTTTATAATAGCTTAAACGAGATCGATATTTTTGTTCAAATTTGGCAATGTATGGGTGGGCGATGACAGTGTCATACGCTAAGCGTATGTTTAGTGGTGTGCGTTGCGGCTACGTTGCCAGCTCGCCAAAAAATGCACAGTTGTCAGATCAGACTAGACGTCAATCAACACAACTAAGGGTTTCTTAGTTTTTCCCAATTGCTAATGTTCATTCTTTTTAATCCCATAAAGGATAGGCAAAGGAAGCAAAACCCATGCAGCCATTATTGTTGTTACAATTTTTTTTATCTTTTGTCGATAATTTTAGCAATGTCATTGTCAGGTGATGTTTTAGTATTCTTGTGAAGGTGTTCTTAATGCATCTCAACAGCCCGGGTGTACCTAATCCACGGTTTTTTTTTTTTTCAATTCTTTTGCGACTTGGGATTTTGATCACGCTTGTACTAGACTCAATTGCTGCCGACAAGGCAGAGACGAGGAACGCTGTTGCTTTATGTAATAGATTAGAGGTACTTTACGCCTAGGCACATAAACTAAAATTCACATTTATTGACACTATCCACTCTTCAATATCCCGCCAAGAAACGCTCATGTTCACGTTTTCGTTATTTCGATTTTAGTAGTACGTTTTTATGTTCACTTGCATACGGATCACGAAAGATTTGGGGTGGGATGTTAATGAGTGGAACTATGGAGCCACAAACGTTATATTGGTCTGTGACATACGAGGGCTGTTTGATAAGTACCCGTTTTCTAAATATATTAATATCACTTGCCGCAAATAAGTATACCACCTTTTTAAGCCATTTTTCGGAGGCGGGATAATAAAAAAAAATGCATTCTTTGTTTTTTTTTTTCTCATTTGACAACGATTCAATGAAGGCGTGAACTTAAAATTGTTAAAATGGAGAAAGAACAGTATCGGTCTGTAATTAGATTCTTATTTTTGGAAGGAAAAACATGTGATGAAATAAAAGTAAGAATGCAAGCGGTTTACCATGAATGTGCTCCTTCTATGACAACCGTCAGATATTGGTATAACGAGTTTAAGCGGGGGAGAACAACCGTCTTTGATGAGGATCGCCCTGGCCGGCCAGTTGAAGTGACTACAGACGATATGGTTAAGAAAATTGAAAATATCGTTTTAGCCGACCGCCGAATTAAACTTCGAGAAATCGTTGATGCTGTAAACGTTTCAATCGATAGGGTACAACACATATTAGAAGAAAAAATGGGTATGAAGAAAGTATCGGCGAGGTGGGTGCCGCGTTTACTCACGGAGGAGCAAAAACGGAACCGACTGACTACTTCGGAGCAGTGTTTGGCCGTGTTCAAACGTAACCCGAAGGAGTTTCTGCGTCGTTTCGTGACCGTCGACGAAACGTGGGTCCACCACTACACCCCGGAAATGAAAGAGCAGTGGAAGCAGTGGATTTTACCGGGTGAACCTGCTCCAAAGAAAGCAAAAACCGTCCCATCGGCTGGAAAGGTCATGGCGACCGTTTTTTGTGATTCGCAGGGTATTATACATATTGACTATTTAGAAAAGGGAAAAACAATAGCAGTGCAGTACTATACCAATTTATTGGATGAATTTGACGCCGTGTTGAAGGACAAACGACCCCATTTAAAAAAGAAAAAAGTACTGTTTCATCACGACAACGCCCCGGCTCATTCGTCCAGAGTTGTGACGGCTAAATTAGCACAGTTACGCTACGAACTATTGTCTCACCCCCCGTATTCTCCAGATTTGGCCCCATGCGATATCTTTTTGTTTCCCAACCTAAAAAAATGGCTCGGTGGCAAGCGATTTGGATCAAATGACGAAGTCATTGCCGCCACAGAGGCCTATTTTAATGACTTTCCAAAATCATACTTTTTGGATGGTTTATTGAAGCTTGAGTATAGGTGGAACAAATGTATAGAGTTAAAAGGTGACTACGTAGAAAAATAAATGCATATATACAAAAAAAAAAATAGGTTGCTGTCATTGTTGCTGTTCTATTTATCCAATTAAACGTATTTTGTGAATTAAAATTCATCAGAATCTTATTTGGATACATCACAAATGATATGCCATTTGCACGAAACATATTTGTCTTAAAGAATATGCACATAGTAGTATATTATTGGGCATTCTGGACCACCATTCATTCGATCGGGCGAAAAATTTCGCCCTCACTCATTCGTGGTGATCCAGAAGCCCAATAATACAATGAATTGCACACAACCTACAATCAACCCAAACCCAACGGTAACCAACCTAACAGTAACCTATCAGCATTTGCGTTCAACATAACGCTCAACCTACACCTGAAATCGCATTGGGCATTCTGTTTCACCTCTCGTTCAACGCAACAGCAACTCAAACCCAACGGAACCCAACCTAACAGTGACCTATCAGCATTTGCGTTCAACATAACGCTCAACCTACACCTGAAATCGCATTGGGCATTCTGTTTCACCTCTCGATCAACGCAACGAATACATCAGCCCAACAGCAACTCAAACCCAACGGAACCCAACCTAACAGAATTTGCTCACACTCGAGGTTTAACGTTAACCATCTGCTCTTCTGCTCATTTTGAATAAGCATTCCATGCTTGCAACACGCGCGCATTGGTTGAATTGATCTTGAACAGATATGAAGTTTGTAAAACAAGCTCAGAGCTTGCAGTTGGAGGTTGTTTGTTCAGATCGCAACAATCGTAGTTTTCGTCACGGTGAACTTTTACCCGACACAATTCGCTGTATAATTTGCGGTCCTTCTAATTGCGGTAAAACTAATTTAATTGTCTCTCTTCTACTACATGAACAAGGACTACGCTTTCAAAATATTTACGTATATTCAAAAACACTTTTCCAACCGATGTACCAGTTTTTAGAAAAAATATTGATGTTGGTTCCATCAGTTAAATTTCAAAAATATCGCGAAAATGATGAAATACTAAGCCCGCATGAAGCTGAGAACAATTCAATTATCATATTTGATGATGTTGCATGCGAAAATCAAAATAATATAAGGGATTACTTTGCAATGGGAAGGCATAAAAATATTGACAGCTTCTACTTAAATCAAACTTACAGTAAAATACCTAAACAATTAATAAGGGACAATACTAACTTAATCATCCTTTTTAAACAAGATGAAGTTAATTTACGTCATGTTTATGACGAGCACGTTGGAACTGATATGTCTTGGTCACAGTTTCGGGAAATGTGTGCAAAAATATGGAGCGTACCTTTTAGCTACTTGGTTGTAAACAAGGATTGTGCTAGAAATTCAGGATGTTATAGAATGGGATTTGATACATTTATCGTTTTGGATTAACCGTGTTACTTAACCAGTTTCATTTTCAAGAAACTTTTATTGCATCATGGGAATCCATCGAGATCAGACATGAATCATAAAATAAACACAGAGAAAACTTTAAAAGAAAAAGTACTTCAGTCTGCCGATGCTGTCAAAAAGAAGGTTAAACTACTTCGTGATATGAAAAATAACAACAATATGATTTTGGAATCAGTCTTTAAACCAATAACAGACCCGCTTAATGAAATGATTAAAAGTAACGACAATAAATACTATAACACTAATGAAACCGATTTTGATGAAGACATATTTAAGTGGCAAAAGGCGCCAAAAACATTAAAATTTAGTCCTAATGAAGGGAAGAGAAGTAGTATTAATAATCAAACAATCGTACGAAATTTTTCCGAAACGACTTCAAATAATGATGATGAGGTATCAAATAGAGACGAAAACAGACAAGATGGTGATGATGACATGTTATGTGAAAGTGACAACAATGATGTCTTGGAATCAACAAATGATACTTCATTTAAGACTACCGGTTCATATGCATCTCCTCGCGAAGACCCTGCATGGCAAAAACAATACAACACCGACTTGGACATTCCTTTTGGCATACGAACAGAACGCGATAAGCTTATGTTAGGATCTTGTTTAGTTTCCGTTAGTGGCGAAAAACTCAAAGTAAATGGACGTACTTACAATTTAACACCAGGTTTATATGATTTGTTATTTAAGAAGTTGCCTGATTTAGGTATTATAACTGAAGACGATAAACGTTATTATAAAATGTTGCTACTAGAAACGAATGTCCATAGACGAGATTTTGATCCCAATAAACCAATAAAAAGTAACAAAGGTCAGAAATATTTATACATTATAAAACCGCTTTTCAAATTATCGAAACAACGTTCAATAAGCGAAGATTTATGTACTTACGGTAAAGGACTACCAACAATGAAAAAAGTTAAAAGAGATGTTTCATATGTCTATTGGGATAATCCAAACGAATTAGTTGAAAGATTGAAATTACTCATTGCTTCCCGTGATGCCGGTAACACAGGATTAGACAATGAAATAATATCAATTGTAGAAGAACTTCGTGAAGCGGGCTTGGTTAATCAATGATATATAAAACTGGTATTTTACTTTTACCATCAGTCGAAGCCGGAAATTTGATGATACATAAGTGCATAAAAATAAGAAGTAAAAATGAACATAGACAAATTCGGTCATCATGTTCATAAACGTTTGCGTGTATGTGAAGTTTTTGAACTTAACAATAAAACTTTGCTGCGTTCTGATGATGGCGATTTCGATCTACAATCATCGCGATTAAAGGGGGTAGCGGATCCTTTGACACCCAATGATGCAGCTAATAAGCAATATGTCGATCAGCTCGTCCAGGACACTTACGAGAAGAAGCATCTAGATTCTTTATTTAAAACTGTAAATTCTCAAATTCATCAGCTTGCAAATCAGTTGAAAATAAACTTTTATACAAAAAGGGACATAGACAATATTTTAAGTAATTTCAAAGATGACAAAAGAACAAGTCGTGAATGAAATCCATAGATCGGCCCGAAAAAATTACAAGCGTCGCGCAGTTATATTAAAAGGAATTGATGATTTGTGGCAAGCAGATTTAATTGACTTACAGAATTTACATACTGTAAATAAGGGATATAAATACATTTTAGTTGTTATTGACACATTTTCAAAGTACACGTGGTGTATTCCTACGAAATCTAAAACTAAAACAGAAGTAAAAAATGCATTTGAACTAATTATCAAGTCGACCAAACGAATACCTAGAAACTTACAGACAGACTTTGGAAAAGAATTTTACAATGATCAATTCGATTGTTATGTGAAATCCTTAAAAATAAATCATTATTCCACGTATTCAGTTAAAAAGGCGTCTATTGTTGAAAGGGTAATAAAAACGCTCAAGAACAAACTTTACAAATATTTCAGTTTCATCGGGAACTACAAATGGCTTGGAAAACCTTTAGATGAGATAGTTCAATCTTATAATCAAACTGTGCATAGCACAACAAAATTTAGCCCAAATGAGGTGAATTTTAATAATGAAGCCGAAGTAAAGAAAAACATTGATAAATCACAATCCAATCGGCGTTTTAAATTAAATATTTTTAATGTAGGAGATCATGTGCGTATAAGCAAGTACAAAAGCGTCTTTCATAAAGGTTATACGCCTAATTGGTCAACTGAGCTATTTACTATTAAAAAGGTGAATCACACTCGTCCTGTTACTTACCATATTGAAGACCAACGAAAAAACTCAATACTCGGTACATTTTATGAACAAGAACTGCAAAAAACTAAGTATCCAGACGTTTACCTCATCGAAAAGGTAATCAAAAAAAGAGGGAAAAAATTGTATGTTAAGTGGTTAGGACTTAACGATAGCGAAAACAGCTGGATCGACAGAAATGCCATTGTATAAATATATTTAAAAACTTTCTCGCGCTAAGTCATTAACTTTTGGGATATGAAAGGAAGAGGACTTCTAAACAGTGTTATTAATCACTTACCGTTTGAACTGCACTTACCTGGCTACAATTATTGCGGACCAGGCACAAAATTGCATAAGCGATTGCAAAGAGGTGATAAAGGAGTTAATGAATTGGACAACGCGTGTATGCAACACGATATAGCATACGATAAATATTCTGACCTAACAGACCGACATCGTGCAGATTTTGAACTCTATAAAATGGCTAAACAAAGATTGAAGTCAAAAGGTGTTGGAAAAGGAGAAAAACTTGCGTCTTGGATAGTTAGCAAAGTGATGAAATCTAAAATGAAAGCTGGTGCAGGGATAAAATCATTTAAGCATTTTGTTTCTAAGATACGTACCGAATTGAAAAAAACAAATCTAAAAAAGAAGGCACTGCAGTCAGTCGAGCTTTTGCTGCAGCGAGTAAAGTATTTCTTAATAACAATACGAGTAAAATGAGAGTTCCTCGATTAATACCGATTCCTAAAACTGGAGGTATATTGCCACTAATACCTATTTTCGCGGGACTTTCTGCGTTAGGGTCATTGGCAGGAGGAGCTGCTGGGATCGCTAAAGCTGTTGGTGACTACAAAGCTGCAAAAAAGAGCTTATCCGAATCAGAACGTCATAATAAAATGATGGAATCTATTGCATTAGGTAAAGGGTTGTACATTAAACAGTATAGAAATGGAAAGGGTTTGTGTTTAAAACGATTAAAAAACTAAATAAAAGGCTACCCAGACGTGCTCTTACAAATGTTGATATTTTAAAACATTCAACAGATATTCCTTATTTCTGTGGTGTTTACATGAGAGACAAATTGCCAAACCGTCCAAAAAGAGTAGAATGTGCAATCGTAAATTTAGATAGTTCTAAAAACCAAGGGACTCACTGGGTAGCCTATGTCAAAGATAATAATCATTGTGAATATTTTAATAGTTATGGTGATCTTCAACCGCCGCTAGAATTAATAAAATATTTGAAAAATTATAATATTTCATACAATTATAATATTTATCAAAAATTCGATACTGTTAATTGCGGACATTTATGTTTAAAATATTTAAAAAAATATTGGAATAACCGTTTAAATATCTCTGAACAATAAATAGCTTCTCATTCTCACGATGTCTTTCACTTTGTCCATAACGGGATCCTCCTCTACCCTGATTACGAATCACTCGCCAGCTCTTCAACTAGATGGTGAATATGAATGCGGGTTGCTATACTTGTCGACATTTAACTCGATACCTAATATTGACAACCGAAATAATAAGTTTTATTATGGTGATAACGAAGTAGTAGAAATTCCTGAAGGGTCATATGAACTTCAAGATCTTGATGATTATCTTAAAAGACATCTCCAAGGTTGCACCTTTACACTGACATGCAATAATAATACGCTAAAAACATCTATATTGTGTTCCAAAAACGTCTATTTTAAAAAACCAAATTCGATTGGTAAGTTACTTGGTTTTGGAGAAGAAACAGTTCAGGCGAATATATTAACTGAGTCCCCTTTTCCCGTGTCCATTCTGTCTACAACTATAGTACGAGTTGAATGTGACATCGTGAGCGGGTCATTTATAAACGGAAAACCTAGTCATATAATTCATGAATTTGTGCCAAATGTACCGCCTGGTTACCGGATTATAGAAACACCTAAAAATGTTATATATTTTCCTGTTACTCAAAACAGCTTAAACGCTCTTATAATAAGAATACTGGATATAAACGATAATTTAGTGAATTTACGTGGCGAAGAGATTCAGATATATTTACATCTCAGAAAAAAATGATAGACTTTAATAAATGTACGGTCTCAAACAGCAAAGCCGTTAGTGCTCATTGTGCTATCAAGAAAAGAAGACCTAAAGGACAACTAACGAAGGAAAACAAACAGTTTTTAAAAAACATAGGATTATTAAAATGAGTATACTAAACTTATCAGACTCCTTTAGCTTTGATAGCACGATTGAAAGTTTCGAATATCATTCGTATAAACCGTACGTAACAAGTTTCAATTTAAATGATGAAATCCGTATACCTATCAACCAGCAAGATCTATACGTATTACCATCAGCGAGTACTTTATACATAGAGGGTACTATAGAAGTATTCAACAGAGAAACAAAAGCGAAGGTGTCCAGTGTTCATTTTACAAATAACCCTATACTTCATTTATTTCAAGATATTCGATATGAGCTGAATGGGATTGAAATAGATAAAATTAAAAACGCTGGGGTCACAACAACAATAAAATCTCTTGTGTCGATGAATGAACTTGAATCATCGATGTCAAAGTTATGGGGCTGGGATGTTGATGGCACAAAAATTACGCATGGATCATTTTCTGTGTCAATTCCTTTAAATAAGATTCTTGGCTTCGCAGAGGATTATAACAAAATTATTATTAACTGTAAGCATGAACTTATTCTTTTACGATCCAATACTAATTTAAATAGCGTAAAACTGAACACAAATGAGTATATAGGTAACATAACTATATCTAAAATAGTATGGCGCATGCCGCACATTAAGGTTTCTGATCGTGAAAGATTAAGTTTGCTTAAATATTTGGAAAGAGATCGAGCTATTCAGGTAGCATTTAGGAACTGGGATCTGTACGAATACCCGCTTTTACCTAAAACATCAAAACATTCTTGGGCCGTCAAAACTTCGTCTCAAGTTGAAAAACCTCGATATGTTATAATTGGATTAAAAACAAACAGGAAAAATGTTGCTGATAAAGATGTATCGCGTTTTGATCATTGTAATTTGCGTGACGTTAAAGTTTTTTTAAATTCAAATTATTTTCCTTATGAAAACTTGAATGTCAGTTTCTCGGCTCAAAAATTTGCTATATTATATGAACAGTACGCTAAATTCCAACAGTTTTATTATAACCGCAGCCAAGCACCGTTGTTGAATCCACAAGACTTTATAAATAAAGCACCTCTGTTTGTTATCGACTGTTCTCGTCAAAATGAAACCTTAAAAACGGGTTCAGTCGATGTGCGGATTGAATTAGAGTGTGACACAGATATCCCTGACAATACCGCGGCTTATTGTCTTATTTTGAATGATAGTATTATAGAATATAAGCCGTTGACCAATATAACAAAGAAGATATCATGAAACTAGACCATCTATTCGTAGATGTTCAGGGGTTTAAATCATCTAAAAATGAATTTATTATTAAAGAATTTGCATACAGTACCTATGAACACACGCAGGCGTATTTAATAAAACCTCCATATTCATTTTCTACGTTATCAGAAAACGAAAAAAGGCATGTGAAATGGATAGAGAGAAACCTTGGCATTATGTGGCGTGAGGGGTATATCGACCACAGAGAATTTAAGAGAATGATTCATAATTTCTTGGAAGGCAAAAAAATATATGTAAAAGGTTTTGAAAAAATTAAGTGGATTAATGATTTATGTGCTGATTGTACTGTAATAGACTTGGGAGAGAAAGGTTGTTCTAATTTTCAATTAATGTATAAAAAGTATTGTATCGACAACAGCTCTTATAATTGTCTACATCATAAAAAAGCTTGTGCCTTAAAAAACGTTATATGTCTTAAAAAATATTATTTCGATATTATGCATATTTAACATTGTAATAAATTATACCTAATTTTCAAAAATTAATATTTACGTTTAATCATTTTTTTATTTTTTAACCCAGTCAAAATTAGTTATCATTTATTTTGAACGAAGACTTTTTATATTAACCCATTTTTGAATAATTGAATTTGTTTGTTTAAAAATATGAAATAAATGATAACGATTCATACCTGTGGCTAATAATAGTGTTAATCTATTTAAGCGATATTTACTGAAAAGATTTTTCTTGTGCATTTAATCATGATAATTTTATCTTCGTTTGAATTATTGCTTTATTGACATACTTACAAAAAAAATCTTTCCTGTTGACGTATCGCTTAATCAAAGGAATAAAACAAGAAAATTGTTGACCATATTTATTTTCAAAATTATATACAAAAACAGTAAAAACATTAATAACTAACACTATATCCGCACAACTTCTTGGATATCTTATTTATTACACTTTCTGTACTGTCTATTATCTCATCGTATCCGTCACTTGCCACATACTGCGCACTGAGCATAACGTTTTCACCGGTTTCGTCGTTTTGATCCGGCGCGGAGTCACTTATGTTAATTATTTGGATTTTGACAAGTCTGTTCCCCTTAGTTGCTTCATTGTTTATAACGAACGACGGCGGGTGACCTCGTACACTTCTCTTTACCACTTTGTTTAGCCTTAGTTTTGGTTTACTAGACTTGGTTTTCGTTTTGGCACTTGCAATTTTTTTTACAAATTCACTGACTTCTTCTTCTTCTTCATCTTCTCGGAATCCTAATGGACCCTGTGCATATTGCGAAAACATGATTTGAGTGTCTTGCGTTCCTTCCATATTCTGAAACAAAAGAAATCAAATAAATAAACGCATCTGGCAACACATATGAGCATTTTCATACGCTTACAAAACAATAATAGCAACAAAATAATACGAATAAATATTAAATAATGCCAATTTTACTTACCGAATCGGGAACGGATCAGCTCGTCTTAATTTTCAAAACTTTGGAACGACTTTACTCAGTTATGAATGTAGAGTGCAGAATGATAACTTACTATAACAGCCGCTATTTATAATTACAGTAATTTCATGCGTCAGCAAATTAAATTAACACGCGCTTCGGAGCATGCGGTGCATACCGCCGCGCTGCTTAATGCCGATCAAATTACAACGACACGTAAGGACTTGTTATAATTGGTACCAAATGCAATAAATGTGAATAGGTATATTTCACGTGTCAGCAAATTACCTTAGCACGGGCTGCATGCCGCCGCGCTGCTTAAGACACGTAAGGACATGTTTTAATTGATACCCAATGCAATAAACGAGGATAGGTATTATTTGCCTGTTCAATAGAACATGATTTTACTTACCATTATCAAAATATTACATTTAAAATTAACCCTGAGCTTTTTGATGACGGAAAACATCGTCAGGAAACCTCCGAAGCGAGAAAACTCAATTGCAACTCAAGTAAAATGTGTTTTCAGTCGGTATCCTCGCAGTCTATATATACTTAGGTGGGTGAAAGAAAAAAAGAAAACAAATGTTAATAACACTTCATATTTATTTATTAAAAAAAAAGAACAAACCATACAATTTACAAATCAATGTGTAATTATAAAAAATAAAGTACTTAATGATAATCTACTTATTTGGTACAGTCAGCGTCAAAAGTCGCTCATCTGGTCGTAGAGCGAAAAGGTACAAAAGTGATGAGCGGCTTTTGACGCTGACCCTACAACATACATAATTATAATTTTACAATAACGTAAGTACTCAACGTATTTTATTTTATTAAACACATTCTATTTTTTTATTACCCATTGGGTGCCTACGAAATAAAATTACAGCTCGAGGAAAGGTCGCTTAGATAACTACTGTACTAGAAAATAGACTCATGTCCCCAAGATTTGGTTGAAATTTTGTCTGATAATATATGTCGTTTATCGTCTTTGTTAGATAAAGCAACTTTATTGACAGATTGAGTGAAGATCTCGTGCCTAATCGATTTAAATAATATGTGTTTTTTCCGAACTATTTTATCATTGAATAACACATCCCGATAATCATTTAATGTTAACTCTTGAACTGCTGGTTTTTTTATTCCTTTAGCCTTTTTGATAAGAGATTTATCACTTTTGATACAGTATAGTTTAGAACGTAACCCTATAAACTCGGTAATAAGTTCTCCTCCTAACTCATCTTTGAATAACCCAGGAATCTTCTTGTTACGTAAAGGTATTTGCAAATCATTTACAGGGTTATAATTGCTTGTGTCAAAAAAGTTTAAAAAAATATTTTTTAAATCACTGTAAAAGTCTGCAGTTTCGATTTTGTAAATAAAATTGTCGGTATCAGTGTAGCACAGAGTAACTTGATCTTGGTAGTGTTTTTTTATTACCGTGTAGTGAAATTGGTACATATGACTTTTAGAAAGTTCTAATACAGAGAATCCTACGTAGATTGGTTTATCTAAAATTACTTTTTCAGGCTTCATTTGTACGACAACCAAATTTTCAGACAACACTGTTGCACTATGGAAATTCGGTTTGGCAATTAATTTGTTAGCACAAGTAAACTTTTTTGTTTTGTTTTGACGGTCGTGCCACTTATTTACTAATTTGACGTCAACTCGCCGCTCACTGTCTTCAAGAGTTTTCCCAAAAACTGAGTTATTCATTAATTTAAAAAGGTCTTGTTGGAAAGGAGTAGTAGCTTTTTTTCTCAGTTCTGTATTTAAATGAATATACTGTTTTAAGAATGGACTTTGACGAAACCTTATAACGCGATGGATTTTATCAAGAGTTAAGCCGTTGCGTAAACATGTTTTCAGATGGACGTAATGAATGACGTATTCGTATTTGTTATATAAATTTGGGATCAATTTGGTCGTTTTTCCTCCTGGAGGAATAAATTTTTGTGCGCAAAATGGATAGTCGTTATGGTTATGGTGTAAATTTTCCGGATATAGCAAGTCAACTTCCAGAATAAATCCAAATGGAGCATCATCTTCGACAGACAAAATATCTAGTTGGGCAATTTCATGATGATCTAGAAAACTAAAATTAGACATGGGCAACGATTGACACATACTGTAACCATATAAGTTATTGCAATCGATATATACTAAAAACGAGTCTGGTTTATTCATGTCATAAGTTTCCATGTACTTATTATTAGCCTGAGCATATCTGGTCGAACACATGCAAATACCACCTCTTATTCCTTTTTGTATGAGTCGAATTATTTCTAATTCGGATATCAATTCAAGCTTAACTCCGGTTTTTAATAATATAGCATCAAACGATAAGCTTGGAGCAGTTAAATAGAATGCCGGATCTAAATGATAATTTAACTTGCAAATGAACCGAAAGTTCTCAAAAATATCTGATAAAAGCAACACATCAGTTTTTAGGTAAAGATCAGTATATTCTCCCATATCTTTGATTTTAAATTCGGACCATACAGATTGCGCATGTGCGTAATCTGAATCGCTTATTTGTTCGTTGGAAAGAGAATTAAAAAACAAGTTCTGTGATGGAAGCTCGGTCTCTGTAAACTTATCCCAGCTCGACATATAATCGTAAGGATAAATACCTTTGCGAGTTAATAATTTATTTTTTTTAGTTTCAGGATAAAACTTGTTCAAGTGAATAAAATCATCTTTATGTAAACCATTCGCTAATTTTTCCAAGCTTGTTCCTAAAAATTTAAAAGAGTCTACAAATCGAATTTGTGCATACTTTTGATCTGAAATCCACAAAAACTTAGTGAACGAAATATAATTTTCTTTATTTTTTGGGATTACTTTCACAGGCCCTGAACATTTACTAAGTTCCTGTATAAACAAATGACAATCGTAACCTGCTAAGTTATGAAAGAAAACAGGGACCAATTTAGGAACGCGAAAGCGCAGATTGCAGTACTGGTGCGCGGCACCGCGATAACGGCCCGTTAGATGACAGTGATCTCTTACTTTGTCTGCAAACAATAAACCTTTACACATATGACAATTTTTGGCACGTTCATGAGCTAAAGAATCTTCTACAGTAAATATCATGGGAATTTCTTTTTCTAAAACGTTATGGATGTCTTTAATATGTCTATGTAAATAATCTACGAATTTCTGAGCACAATCTGGCCCTCGGTATTGAACAAAACGATTAAGTTGCTCATCATAAGAGCAAATTATATGGTACGCGAAAGCGGCTGGTAAATGTATTTGTTTATTTGTAGTAAAACTACTGTCAGTGTTAGGTTCACAGTTCTGATAGGGTTTAAGGATTGTCTCAAAGTCAGCATACACGACAAATGGAACGTCTTGTTTTCGTTCAAAATGCTTAAATTCGAGATAGGTGCCTTTCTCCGGAAGTACCGTAGCAACCCCACTACAAACGTGACTATTGAAACCGTGTTCAGTTTGAAAAAATATCAGACAGTCTTCGCAGAAATAAAGCTTAGCATGATGTTTGGTAATCTGACCGCGAGCAAGACGCGGTAAATTAGTAATCAAAACATAATGCGACTTATTACCGCGTTCGATTAAAAGTAAATTGATTCGATGTTTCCTTTTATATTGCGATCTGTATAGAGGTCCTACAAGAGTTCGGTTGTTTTTTAAAGAATATACGTTAACACTGATATCAATATTGTGATGCTCAAACGTAATGATATCGGCTAAAGTGACAGGGAAACACATATTATCAAGTTTTAATACGTCTTTAAAATGAGGATAAGATGATAGACGCTCGCGATGGTTTTGACATGGGTAAAGAGCAGCAACAACACACCAGAGAAAACAATAATTATCATGATTTTGAATATTAATGCAAGCTTTTTTATTTTTTATTATCTTAGGTAAGTCTATGTAAGATGACGCTTTCAATGGTTCATACTTATTTATGTTAACTTCTAAATACAAATTAGATAAGAAAGTCCAACCAGAATCGCGCTCCTGAAATTCTTCGATTTTTTTCTGTATACTAATAATTATTGTGTTTAAAAGCTCTTCGAATTGATAATTTTGATGTATAGGAAAATTTTTCGTTGCAAAAGATTTCATTTCCTGCTTGTCATCTTTAAACAAAAGAAAATCGCCAAAATATTCGAAATTTACTTTGAGGGACACATGTTTTTTAAGCGAATTTTCCAAATTTTTTTGCATTTTAGGTTTTACTGTAATCAAAAATGATTCAGGTAAACAAGACTTCAGCTCATCAGTTGCCATTATTCTATAAGATGCTATGCGACCTTTAAAAGCAGACGAAATTTCAACAACCTCATCGTTTAAATTTACACCCGAATTTTTTCTATGCTTATTACTTCTAAGGTGCCCTACCCACTTCCTGCTTTCTACTGTAATTGAACACTGAGTGCAAAAGGGCATGTTTTATGTAGCGACTTTGCTTAAGCTGTAATCCTGGTTTTATATGTTAAATACACAATTTGATAGTTTCAATTTTAATCAAATAATAAAAAGAGACAACCTGCAGTATCCGTTAAAAGCAAAAATAAAAAGTACTAAATTAGTACTTACTTAGTATCGTTACAATAAATTTGACGTTAGCGTCCTTGAAAAGTACATTTATCTTTTTAACAAATTTTTGCTATGCCCTCCATTCAACAGTTTTATCATCGATTTGCGCCCTTAAAGTAATATCGTTAAAAGCGTTTAAATTATGGTTTCATAATAAATCGTTAAGTTTAACACATTTATTAAAAATTACTTGATACACAATTTGATGCAGTTTAAATTTTATTCAAATAAGTAATAAAAAGAGACAACCTGCAGTATCTGTTAAAATCAAAAAAGTACCTACTAAATTAGTACTTAGTATCATTAGAATAAAATTTGACGTTAGCGTCCTTGAAAAGTACATTTATCTTTTTAATAAATTTTTGCAATGCCTCCCATTCAACAGTTTCATCATCGATGTGCGCCTTTAGAGTAACGAGAGCCTTTTTCCAACGCTCCTGACGTAACTCACCGCGAATATCAGCAGTGTTGTACACCCGCAGCTCCAAGAAAAAGTCTCCGTTGAGGGTGCAAGCTCGTTTTGTTGACCCGTTCGGTACCCGGTTTATAATGGATGAATCAAGCGGATCAGTCTCAGCAGACTTATGGTTAACAGCAACGTCTTCAGGAAATATTCCGAACACGTCAAACGGGTTTTTAGTTTCTTTTTTCTTGGGTGCAGCAGATCTGAAACATAACAGACATTAAACAATGAATAAGACAGTTGTACTTAGTTCGTCGAAATTCATTAAACAAATTACAAGAAAAATACCTTGGGGTTGACGGCTTTCTTTTTTGAGCAGGTTTTTTTATTTTTGGGATACTGACATCTGCAGCGGCAACGCTCTCCTCTGAATCAGATCTGAAATAAAAAATTTGTTTTTATTACTCGACATTTAAAATAACCATATACATCGATAAAAAAAGAAAAAAAAAATACCTTTTTTAAATGAAAAAAGTAGACAAACAATATTTAAGTAAATATGTACCCAGCTGACAAAATAAAAAACATGAAATATGAAAATAAATATAAAATGGCTACCTGTTTGGAGCTGAAGCTTTTCGTTTTTCAGCCGACCTTCCCACTTTTGACCGAACGGTTCCGCTGTTTGCAACACTGATGGGTTCAAACTCTGAATCAGACCTGAAAGGAAATTAAAAATATTAATGCCTGTTGGAACCCTACAAACAATATGAACCAAATGTTTTAATTTCGTTAGGAAAGTAAAGCGTTAGGTACGTTGAAATACATACTTACATTTTAATCGATGTATAAAGCAAATAAACTTTACTAACGTAGAAACTCTGCACAGCTTAACCTCTGAGCTGAAGATGTAGAAGACTTGATGCACTGTGCACGTCACGTTCGAAATTGGAAAGGAACAAATTAGCCCCGCGTAAAAGTTTTAAACGAAATTATTTGCTGATTTTACTAAATGAACTAGGGCTGTCGCATTCCAAATCACAATTGTGTATTATGCTTATGTGCACATAACAGTTCTTTATTTTACATTATTTAATTCTCGACGCGATGGAAAGAGGAACGTTATGAATTTGTCTATCTGTCTGTTGGTAAATCTGCCTACTTCGTATTCCACATATGCATGTATTCAAGATACCAAAAAACTAATCGAGAGTGAGTTGTAAGCTTTTTTTAATTTACTTTTTTAATTTTTTATTTACTTATTTATTTTTTATTTATTTATTTCTCACCAGCTAAATTAAGGAATTACCTAAATATTAGTATTTCAGTAATTGTAGTAATCATTATTTCTTTTAAGAACATTTATATTCGCATTTAATAGAGGTACCCATTAATTGTAAATTTATCCATTGATCATTGTCAACCCTACACCTTTATAATATGAATATTATTTCGCAACCACGCTTCATACATGCACCGCATTTGTATGTCAGCAAAAAGACGCCGATCGCACTGTGTGTCACATTACAACTTGATAACGTTGCGCAATAAAATTGGCTAATACCTAATTGGTAACATTTTCATGCTCAGTTCTGTACGTTAAAATTATAACGGAAACTGAAAAAAAAACCTCCTCAGATCGTTCAAATAGCCTCAGTATTAACCGACTTAATTACTAAGTTAATGGGTAAGGTTAGTAATTGGTTAGCTCACACAACCAAATATCATCTTACCTCACCTACTAAGACGAAGATTTAAACTTAGGTAAAAACGTGTTCTAACTGTAATGTTTGCTACTTTACATCGTAATTATAAATACACATACAATTGTTATTTCCTAATACGAAAACAAACATTGTCTTGTTACAGGTACAAACAGGTATAAACCTTTTTCAATTTGAACACAAAAATAAACAATTCCTATATTATTAACATTTATGATAAGATAACCTAACCAACTTAGAAAAGTCGAAAAACAATAGACATTTTCGCTTCAAAGGTCAATATCTTAGAAACGGTTGAACCGATTTTGATAAAATAAGTCTAAGAACCATTGTTAGAAAACCTGTTAAATGAAAAACCGCATTTAAATCGGCTCATTCATTTAGGAGCTATGGTACCACAGACAGACACACAAAAATCTAGGTACAAATTCTAGCGCACGATGTCAAAGTTTAACATAAGCGCTGTCTGTGGGTTAAGCACTGAACTAAGTAGGTGTAAGTAATGATTTAAGTAAGTACCTTTGATGTACTGGTTTCGTATAGAATACAAATGGTTTCGAATAATTTCGATAGATGTCATCACCGCCTACTCGTATGTCCATTTGCATGTTAAGAACAATAAACCTTAGCGAGCGCGCTCGCTACGTAATTTGATCGAGTACCTAACTTACACTACAATGTCTTCGAGTTGAAATGACTTAAGTACATAATCATGTATATCACTTTACAACTCGTTTCTGATCAAACTTTATATTCTAGTCAGCAAGACAATTTTTACGTCAACATGATAAAGTGATATAAGTTATTTAGAAAGTGTGATAAAGTATCGCGGTCTCACAGATGGAGTTGTTCTACATTAACATCAATTAAATCACACTATTTGACTTAGTTTTAGCGATACCAATTTAAAATCATATTTTGGTTTTCACTAGTGTAGTGACTTACACATTTTTATGTTTTCGTAATTTAAATAATGTTTACTTAGTGCTTTATTCCAGCGTAAATTAGTTTAAACCTAACTCGCGCTAACGATGGTTTTGAGATTCGTTGATATAAATAAATCCGACATACAATTTGCCGTGTACATAAAACGCGGTCATAGCGATACATCCGAAAACGGATGCCGGGAACTAACGCGTCCTGGGTGACCCGACCTTGTCTGTGGAGTCTGATCAGCTTTGCGGATGAGTTGTATACAAGCCTCGGTGGGAGGCATCCAAAACCACCACGCACACAAAAAGCGGTCATAGCGATACATCCGTAGGTGGATGCCGGGAACTAGACGCGTCCTGGGTGACCCGATCTTGTCTGTGGAGTCTGATCAGCTTCGCAGACAAGTTGTGCAAACACCTGAGTTAACCTGAGTCAAAGGCTGCGGCTTGAGACCGAGGAGCGCTCAGTGGCTTCGGCCTCGTGCATATCGGACTTGATCAACCCGGTGTCCTCGAGTCAAAACTTCGCTCATTCGAACGAGAGGTGGATGCCCAATGCGATTTCAGGTGTAGGTTGAGCGTTATGATGAACGTGAATTCTGATAGGTTACTGTTAGGTTGGGTTCCGTTAGGTTTGAGTTGCTGTTGGGCTGATGTATTCGTTGCGTTGAACGAGAGGTGAAACAGAATGCCCAATGCGATTTCAGGTGTAGGTTGAGCGTTATGTTGAACGCAAATGCTGATAGGTTACTGTTAGGTTGGTTACCGTTGGGTTTGGGTTGATTGTAGGTTGTGTGCAATTCATTGTATTATTGGGCTTCTGGATCACCACGAATGAGTGAGGGCGAAATTTTAAATTATTAATTATTAATTAAATACTTCAAATTAGAACATCAACGCCATCTATGGGCGCTTGAGTGCCTAGCTGACCGGGCCGAACCACCTTAACCAGTCCTACTTTTCGCTTCAGCTGATAATGTACAATACGCAAAATGTGCAAACAGTCAAAATGTACATACGCAAAATCTACATCATGACAAACGTACAGTACCTACGTGAAATGTACAGTACGCAAAATCTACTTACGCTGAATGCACAACGCAAAATTTGTAAAAAGGAAAATACGTATTTCGCGAATTGTTTAATGCAAAATGCATAATCCGCTAAAAATGTTACAAAAGCAAAACGCTCAATCGCCAAATGTACAAAATGTACAAGAAGCGAAATTGATTATAATAATGCTCAGTAAGCAGATTTTACGTGGCTTTACTCTACAAAGTATGTACGTTTTGCGTAGGTATTGTTATTTTGCCGTAATGTACAATTTGCGTGTTGATCATTTTAACTTTGTTCTTTGCACATTTTGCCACTATCACGTGGAGTACATTTTGCATATTGTACAATTATCATAAATATGTACATTTAATTGTTTCTACAATCTGCGTACTGTAGGGTCTGTAGGTACATTTCGTGTATTGTACGTTTGTCATGATGTAGATTTTGCGTACTTATGTACATTTTGACTTTTTGCACATTATGGGTGCAAAAACGTTAATTTGCCTACTTATTGTACATTATCAGCTGAAGCGCTACTTTCTTATTCTTTTGCAAGAGCTTGTTAATCCTTAAAGTTATTTCCAAAGCACAGAATCAACAATTCAACTCAAATAGAAAAATGAAGACCGTATACCAATTCTATAGTTCACTTGTACAAGTTTGAGCCTACTAGCGCCATCTCTCGATTGTTGACGAAACTAAGTCTACAAATACATACGAGTGATCATTTTATTTCGTTACACGTCATAAGCAAAAATATAAATGTGTCCCAATGTGTGTGTGTGTGTACCGCCAAAAGCCCATTAATTTAAAAGAAAGTTATTGATTACCAATATTTCATGACATATTATCTATGACGTCAATTTTAATTTGTAAGATAGGAGAAATATACTAGGTATTTAACAGATTCTTCTCCGTCGATATGGCCAATTTAGTTTGTTTTAAACTGTTCTTTGAAAATATCCTAGGTACTGTCATGAGTGGCAGCGAAAGTTCTAAATGTCGCCCATTTTACTCGAGCTTCTTTTGACGTAATTAAGTTTGATTATAATATGGGTGAATCGGAAATTCAAAATGAAAAATACTTATTTACTAAAAAAATATTTATATTAACCCTTAAATGCATGATGTAGGATGCAGCCTACATAACCATTTTTGTTTAAATATAAATATTTATTGATTATGCCTTTTCATTAGGTAAGTATCACAAAGAAAATAATTCATGCATTTAAAGGTTAATGATACTGAATGTGATACCAAAATTAATAAGATGACCTGTATTTAATTGTACCTAAATAAGTACTTGCTACTGGCTTCTAGAAGCTAATAAAAATAATAGAAAGAAGAGAAGGCTAGGAGAAAATAATAGCAAGAGGCAAACCATTAATACTATATTTATCTAAGGCGTCATCCCCAAGTCATTTTAAGATTGTTTATAAGAGTGCGTCTACTACTATCAGGCCCGGATTTTACGATTTTGTCGAACCGAGTTAGAAACTTGATAGTGGCACCCTGAGGGTCAAGCACGACTTTACGAATGCTGCGTAACGTAAAATCGAATAGTAACCGTTGTAGTTTGTATTACGTTTGGAACAGCGCCCGCCCGTGAGCGTATTTGGAACTAAAATTTAGTACGAGGTTTCTCGATCTCGATACGATAACCGTAACGTTATGCAGCATTCGTAAAGTCGTGCTCGACCCTCTGAAATAGTTAGTGTAACCCAAAGGCAAAAGGATTAAATAACACGCATAGTTAATTATAGCAACGTTATTGTATTTTTTATTTTTGAATTGAATCCTTTTGTGCTTACACAGTAAACACATGATCTCAACACTTACAAACTAAAAATATTCTAAAACAAAAATAATGGTTATTTCGATCAAGTTATAAAATCGTGGCTTGTGCAAGTTGATGTTCCACTCGTTCTTAACTCTTACCGTGGTTTGTTGGAGGACCTATTATAATTTCGTGCTTATGGAATGATATTTTGAATAATAGAGTATTTATCATTTATTTATTGTGCTGAGATATCGTGCAATATGCCATAATTGTTTATTTATTTATTTTGGGGTGCCCCGTCGTCACCGCGTTACATTTTACCAATGTCAACGCAATATATACGATTTAGTTACATTATTCTAATATATTGCTATCTTTTTCATTTTAGTCTATAGAAATATCGAATGACTTTAGGTTATGCTTCGAAAATTCTACTATCCGTGACTTCAATATATATAAATTAAAATGTTAAGTCTTGAAGTTGTGTGCTCTGCTTTAAGGTAGGTGTGTTAGTGTTAGTGCCCCAATAGCGATACCTTTACCTAGAGATTTTACATTTGCTTCTTATCGGCTGTTCACTCTGGCTATGTAGGCATAGCTCCATAATATATTACATGAACTGTAAATAGGCCTTCATTACAAATAAAGAAGGAAAACGCGATGCAGATACATAACTATATGCTAGTACCATAGTGCATAATAATTACAAGTAACTACACGAATTAAGGACATCGGTAGTAGAGGTTTTATGGAAAAGACTAGATATCACATGGTTTTTGAGCTATGTCTAGGTTTATTTATAAAGTGTATGTTTAAAAACGACGTACCATGCCACCATCGACGCGTTTGCAGACTGTATTGAATAAATTCGTTTAAGTTACGGCAAGCACGTGAAGTCTACCAGCCAGTCTTTTAGCGGGGCATATATCCATTCAAAATTAACGAAACTAGCAAATGGCTGTAACGATGTACCTATTCCAAGTCAAAACACGCTTGCTATTATTTATATAAACCATTACGACGTTAGTCTAAATCGGCTCTTAGAGACATTACATCACTGTTGTCTGTAAATTTGAAACGTACCGTAGTAGGGTGGGTAGGTACTGAAATATCTGCATATTTATTCGTCACTGACATTCCCGTATAGTTTAAAGAGACATAGCCTTTAGTAGGTATTCACGTGTAGACCAGTGCCGGTAGACGAACATACCATGCAAACGCGAATCAGAAGTGATCAAGAGTGAAGAAAACTGTACACTACTTTACTTTTACTACCAAATAGGTAATGATTTTTTCCTAAATATCGTGTTCTGGACAAACGTAGGTTATACAGCTGTGTCGGCAAGCTTATCAATGCGGCCAAAATTAATGAACAGAATGAAATATTATTGACATTACAATTAGTTCACAAAATATTACATAATTCACAAAAGTGAAAATTATTAACATTCCAGAATTGACTGTGGCTTGTAAGCGTACTATATATTTTCTAAGTGAATCTCCATTACTCTACCGTGGCATTCATGTTCACATATCGGGGGTGGTCGAATCAGTCTGCTGCGATGGGGATCGACCGTCCGAACTGCGCTGAGCAGTCGGCAACACAAAAAGAACCTACACCGAAGCATAAATTCGTGCTAAATACATCGTGGCTCAACATTTTATTAAGTAAGTAAATATTACAGTTGGTCAGTCGAAAAAATTGAGCACTTTTTAACACATTATAATTATGTTGATCAGATATTAATTTATTGCACAAATCGTCGACTCTATTATTCTAAGTGTAATGCTATGGCTGGGGTTGCCTATCGAATCATTTTAGAAAAAAAGATCTATTGAGTGTCGTTATACGTATCTTACATGCTAAGTCGTCATCGGCAGTGAACTAATGATGCGTCTGCGCGGGAGCCGCGCGCCGCGCCGCGCCGCGCGGGCGTCGCGGGCCGAGGCGCGCCGCTACCCGACGCGTGTTTCCTTACAAAGACGCTCCATGCACGCATATACATAACTACTCCTTATTGTAACTACCTATCTATTACTTTAAGAGTTATTTTATTTCAATTTCTTTAAAGCGTACATTTTTATTCTTATTTATTAGGAGGTCCTTAATACGAAATTCGTATTGTTAACAAAACTTTCTGCATTACATGTAGGTACTAGAATAGTGCAATTTTGATGCAAAATTAAAGAGATGGCTCTTCGATAGGAAAAATAAACTAATAACAAACGTAATTCTAAACAGTCTTCGTTATGACTGGTCAACTATAGGTGGGATCGCTCCAGGAACCGATACAATAACGATGCCTCGAAATAAAATATAACAGACCAACGACACCAGCAGGTACCAGATATGAAAAATATACAAAAACAATTGACTGGACATTGCAATACTTAGAGTATTGCGCAGCGCGAAGCGGCTCGCTGGCCGGGCGGCCGCGAGGGCGCCGCGAACCCCGGGCTTACCATACAAATAAATAAGTGTATAAGATAATATCTACGTATGTTTTTACATATGTACAGAGTTTAAAAATTATATAACATAGGTACATAAATAAAATAATGAACAAATTTGTACTTGAAAAATAATGCATTCATGAATATGAAACAAAGTTCAATTTGCAATTTTTTTGAACGTTATAAGACTAAAAACCTACTTAAAATTACTTTGTTGCATATTTTTATAACCGAGCATACGTGGTCGGCCCTGAACTCTGCTATCTGACAGCTAGTTTACGTTGGTGGTTCTTCGAGCGGTTCAACCATTGCGGCTGATGGCCCGTCGGCGAGCGGCCCAAGCCAAGTCGCGACCTCGCCCAGTCGAGCGCCGACCGCGCGAGCT
>OY829512.1:10705765-10798023 GCA_963691665.1 Clepsis dumicolana | reverse complement strand
GAGGGCGCGGGCGAGGGCGCGGGCGAGCCGCCGGCGGAGCCCGCGGACGAGCCGCCGGCGGAGCCCGCGGACGAGCCGCCGGCGGGGCGCGCGCCCGGCGCTGCCGCCCAGCCCGCCGCCGAGCCCGCGCCGCAGCGCGACGCCGGCCACACCCAGTTGGCCGTGAACCGCAAACACACCACTATACTCGATATTCCGCGTTCTCTAAATCTGTAAATGTTAATAATTACTTAGGTCGATTCTCACCTGTTACCTACCATTTAGCCTTTTCGACGCTAAGACAATTGTCAAAGCACTCATTCATACGCCAAACCGTTTTCTTGCAAGAAACCAAATCCTATCCTTCTTAGGACCCATATGTCAGTCGTTGGCGTTGAACTGCTGTGCTGATGTACGAATCGTTAGCGTCGAAATGGTTAATAAAAACATCAGGGTAAAAATTGGGATTTTTGGTTCCAAACTTTTACCACTAAAATAAAAGCAGCTGATTCAGTGAACTACCTCGAACATAAGTGATTAATTTGCATTTATTACACAATTAGAATAAAAGAAAACAATTAATATTATATCAGATCTATCAGAGTCGTCAACTGTTCTGATTAATACGTAGTTGAAAAACTTTTAGGTCCATCGTATTAACTTTGTCTTTAATTTTTTTCTAAAAAACTAATCGAAAAAAAAAAGCTATTTATTTAGGGAACCTGCTTACAAAATTTCAGGAGAATCAATTGAGAAATACGACCAGTAGGGGAGAACAGCCGGACAGACAAACATACGAAAGAAATTTAGTCCAAGCTGAAACTGAAACGCTTCGCTCACTTCGTTCGCTCGGTCAATTAAGCATGTTTCTTCTGTTAGTATTTAAATTTCAAGAAAATGTTGTCGGTTAAACGACAAAAAAATAATACTGGGAAGAGAAAGATATTTTAGTGGACACCATTATTAATTGAGAATGTTGTACTGACCTGATTTCCTACATGCAGCGAGGACAAAACAAACAGATTAAGGTTTTAGGAAAATCCGTCAGTTTTTATGTCCATACTTATATAAGTTAATATGTTTATACTCGTTGATACAATACTCACTTCTTAAAAGGCACTTGAGTGCTGTCCGCGGCGCGAAGGTCCGTTAGCCGCGCGGCTACCATGTTGTATGCTGCAAGCGAATGATTTCTGAACGTTAACGTAGCGTCATCGTCCCGCGCCCGCTGCGCCCCCGCCGCCGCCCCGCCACCGCCGCCACCCACCATATTGTCAACGTGAAGCGAACATTCACCGAGACGGAGCTTGTAACAACATCGCCGCAAGCCTCATGGTCACGGCTGCCCTGGCTAACTTTCTATTGCGTTCGGCACATAGCTCTGTTTGATAATTGCTTTGTACCAACTCCATCACACCGGATCTTTAAAAATCAAAATTTTTGGGCTGTTTTCAAAGTCCAGCGTTGAAGGAACAGCTACAAACAAATAGGTACTCATGTGAAGACATGTCGGGACTCGCCAGTATTGTTTCAACTTCCATCTCAGTGCCTGATACAACAATTAAAAGCAAATAATAATGAAACAGTTCATAGCGTTGGTTAAAAATGTTAAAATGTGTTCATTTCCATGGAGTGGTTGTACTTCCACTAAATATATACCAATTAACTTAAAAATGAACATGCTACTATCTACTTAACTAGCTTATTAAACGGGCAGACAATGGAAATTAAAGTAAAGAAAGACCACAAGCATTAAAATCATCAAACAGAAGTTAAAATTACAGGTTAGTTTTGCATAGATAAGTTTATATGTATAAAACCATGATTGTGATGACTGATGCGATGGTCATTGTTTATTGTTATAAAATTTGTACAACTGGAAACTAAATTCTTAAGAAACAAATTCTACGAAAAATAGATCCTCATGATTTTATAAGTCAGTTAAAAGCAAACTTATTGTCATGTAATGTAGGTTCGCTGCTCAATCTTCTGTGATTTGAGATAAATATAAAAAAGGTACACCAATAATTTATCATGACATGTAAGCGCCCACCTATATACTGATCTTTTGAAATTGGCTTGCTTACTAATACACTTTTACAGAGAACAATTAAAATGAAGGATGCAATAAAATGTACCTAAATACAATGTTGCCAAAATGATGGCCCTTACATCCCAAAGAATAGATGAGAAATGGTAGCTGAGGTGAATGCATGATGGTCGATGTGCAGTGTCATACGTGATGCCTCATCATCGACAATATGGTAAGTTAGTGAATTTGCTGTCTCAGTAACAATTTATGGTGTACGTGTATCGAGGTCACTCGCAACCGATTTGTCAGCTAGCACCAAAGGATTCTGAGACAGACTCTAGCGCCGGCAATGCCATCTAGCGCTCGGGATCCAACACCTGCTGTTAAATATGTTCACTACATGTGTCGCAAACACGTTTCTATTACTGAAATTGAATATATATGATTTGACAGCAGCTGCAGGAGCCGTCGGGCTGGCGCGGCGGGGCGGGCGCGGGCGGCGCCGCGCTCACCTTTCTCCTGCTTGCGCCGCTTGCGCTTGTTGCAGATCTTCACGGCGCACACGGAGAGGATGATGGCCACGATGAAGAACAGGATGCCGCCCACCACGCCCGCCGTGATGGCCTTGTGCTTGACGCGCGCCGGCACCGGGAACTTGACCTCCTCCGAGCTCTCGTAGCTGCTCGCCGAGTTGGCCAGCACGCGGAAGTAGTACGTGCGCCCGCCCACCAGGTTTTTCACTGGAAAAGTTAACGAGGCTCTTGAGGAAACGGATAGGTGGCTCCAATGAAATAACATAAGACGACTGAATTAGGGTATCGCGTGTCGAAATACAAAGTCGAAATCTCCACCAATTACAGGCCAGGTAGCTTGTCTCTCATTGCTGGAGAATGACAAATACTCAAATAATCACTCGACACTGGCGACCCGGAGTTTTGACTCGCGATAGACTCATTCGGCTTCAAGCTATTTGAGCAAATAAGTAATCTGAGCTCTGGTTCGTAAATTTAATTTTAGCACGAGCGAAGAACTTAATGGTGAATGTGTTTTCGATCCACACTATTTCACATAGCTTTGAGCGTGGGACATCGCATGACATCTGTCATTTCAGTACATTATCATCATCACCAGCCTTTCTCACGTCCCACTGCTGGGCACAGGTCTCCTCTCAGAACGAGAGGGCTTGGGCTATAGTTCCTACGCGGGCCCAGTGCGGATTGGGAACATCACACATATCATTGAATTGCTTATTCGCAGGTGTGTGCGGGTTTCCTCACGATGTTTTCCTTCACCGAAAAGCTCATGATAAATCACAAATGTAATTCCGCACATAAATTCCGAAAAACTCAAAGGTGCGAGGCGGGATTTGAACCCACGACACTCTGCTTGAGAGGCCATAGGTCAAACCATAGGCTATCACGGCTCAGTACATTATATTCGATTTAAAATTACAAAATGTAGTGAGATGGCACACGTCACACGCACAAAGCTGTGTGAAATAGACAATAAGAAGGGCCGCGCCACCCGCGCGGGAGCCACCGACGGACGGCCGCTCACCGAGGTAGCTGGTCTCCTCGGGGCGGATCTGGCCGCGGTTGAGCGTCTTCCACTGCGCGTCGGTGCGGTACTTGATGGTGTAGTACTGCACCAGCTGCGCGCGCTCCAGCGGCGCCTGCCACGTGATCAGGAACCCGTTGTGCACCTCCGTCACCGTCAGGTTGCGCGGCGGACCCGACTTCGGACCTAGGGGGACCGACACGTGAAACCGGCTCCGGCGTCTGCGGGCCTAGCAAGTTTTCGTCGTGAACTTTAACCAACTTTTTCTTTTTCTTTAACCAATCGGCACGAGCGAAATGGCCCAGGTCCGCTGGGAGTCATGTACATGCCAAAAATATCAAATCTATAGATAGATTTAAAAGCGACCCAATTTCTTTGGCTTGTGATTGGAGAGGATTAGTTGCTTATCGTTCACGATAAAAATGTGTATTCTAAATAAGTAATAATTAGATACCTAAATTCAACATGAACTTTGAATGCGTTTCATTTATAATGATTTAGGTGCACAATCTTCATCCAAGACATGACACATGCAAGAAGGATGATGAAATATCATTATGCTACCGACTAGTTTTTTTAAGCGCAAGAGCAGAACTCAAACTTAGATTTTAATATTAGAATATTTGTATGAATTCTCTAACAATACATAAGAATAAGTCATGCTTGCATTATACGAGAATATGTTTTGAAGGTACAGTCAACAGAAGATTTGTTTAAAAATCTTCATTTGTGTATGTTCATGTCCTTATAAAACAATAAGTGAAAGAGACAAAACTTCAAACAAACAAATACAATATAAGTATAATACAATCTATTAAATCTGAATTGTTTACTGAGCCTGCACAAAATATGGTACAGCGACAATGGCGAGAGAAATCCTTGTCTACTATGACTGTATATGCATAGGGTTAAATATTCTATTAGTCGTGTCCTCATTCCCTCAGTGTATTAAAAGGACGGCCTCTGGCAAAAACATTTACTCCAATGACCTTGTGAATGTGCAAGCGCGAAGTCAATATATTTTTGAGCTAGTCAAACGCGAAACGTCATTGTACCAAATGATTTTTGTCCAGGGACGGTCCTCTGTAGCGTGTACAGAGTGTTAGAAGCGTGCTCGTGTGCGTGCGAAGTAGGTAAGTACCAGTAGCCTCGGGTGCGGTGGGAAATACTCTATCGTCCGGCGGACCCGCGAGCGTGGGCGCCGGCTTGGGCTTAGCGCCGACATCTACAACCGAAAGGCTCGTTACACCCCTATACAAACACCAACCCATCTGGAACTTGCGTGTTATTATTGCACAGATTTAAGGATAACCTCTTCCACCTCGTGGCCTCGATAAACAATGAACCGGTACGGTTTTATTTTCGGAAAATCGAGTCAATATTAAATATATTAGTTAAATAATAGGTTTTGGTGCTCGAAAATAGTCTTAAAACTGATTTTTTTGTTAGGTTAGACATGGTCAGATCTTTTTTTTTTGAGCAATTTCAACGCCTCAAATATACATATACTTATTTAACGTGGATTGCGTTCTCAACAATTGTTTTGACTCGTACCAAGTTCAGTGTTCAAGGAGCCCTGTTGAGTAATTGTCAAAGCTTTAAAACCAATTTGTGAACTCTTAATCTGATTTAAAAAAAAACGTCACATCAAATTAAGAACTCCTAAAACTGGACTGGTCTTTATACAGGTTGACATCAAGGTCGTGAATAGGGCTAACTTACGTTTCTAACGCGGTAATGATTGCGATTTCAGGTATAAGGACAGTTTTTATTTATAATTAAATAAATTAAATATCCTGGATTAACCAGCTTAAATTATGTTCATCCTAACAGATTATGAGACAAGATTAGGAGTCAAAATATCAAAATTCAAAATAAAGAAAATTATTTCAATGAGTTAGTTTGGAGTTGGAGCTTTAAGGAGAAAAAAAATGCCTGCGGTATATCCGTTTTGAAATGTTGAGCGGTCTGGTATAGTAAATGACCGTAAATAGGATATATATATATATATATATATTTTTAATACCAACCAAAAACTATTAACGTAACGCAGTCTAATCTATAGCGTTAAATTTCTAATTAATAGGCAAGTATGATTTAACTTTGTTGCTACACGACCCCGAAGTAACCATGTGTAGAGCATTTAACAATTACTCTGCAAAATTTCACCAACAAACCAACCATGTACGAAGGACTTACCAAGAGTCCTTATAGTAATGGCCTTGCTCATCATCCCCTCCCCTATCGTATTTTTGCTGTTTACTTGAAACTCGTACGTCGTTCCTGGTTGTAGGCGATTGATAGTTACCTGTTCAACAATATTGCTTGCTTTATTTTTAGTCGTTTTCGCTTCAGTTAAAAGAATTAGCTAGGCTGGAGGTACGAAACATTCGTCCTGGTAGATAGGTAAGCGTTTGTAGCTGATTTATAGCACGCAGCTGCAGCATCTTAGGGTTAGAAGTCAAGTAAGTACCTAGTTTTAAAAATTCTAAAATTTTACAGTTTCAGCAAACACGACCTGGTCTATTGCAGTAATGGTTTTTGGCAAAACTATATGAGATCAGATCTCCTTCGTCCCACCTCAATGCTAAAAATGTTTTGAAAGTACGCTGTCACTGACCGAGGTAGCACCAGAAGGGGTGACGGGGACCTTGGTCCACTCGGAGAACCCTCCCTCGCGGTACCAAATGGTGTAGTCCTGCTTGTAGTCCGGCCCGCCGGCGTACCCGGGCTGCCAGCGCAGCGTCACTTGGAATTCCGTGGCCGCGCCCGACACGTTGTACGGCGCGTGCGGCTGCGTGCCCTCGATCACCAGCTGCGTGTCCGCTGTAATTGTCGCCACCTGCAAGTGAAGAAGCATGAAGTAGGATGTCATGCGTACTAATCTCGCGTACGGCGGCGTTACACATTGTGGTATAATTGTAGGGAAAGTGCCAACTTGCTATAACCTTTCTCTAGCTGTAGCGATAGCAGCGCCACCTAGTCATCGATCAGATAAGCGCAGGTGACGTCACTGTTCACTATTGTCAATATCGGTTCTAAATGTCACAACATGGCACATTACTGGGTCCATCGGCATAATTGAGCGGCCTGTAGGCAGCGCGCCCCACCTCGTTGGCGGCGACGCACTGGTAGATGCCGAAGTCCTGGCGGCGCAGTGTGTCGATGGTGATGTTGCCGCCGAGCGCGCGCACGCGGTTCTTCTGCAGCGGCAGGCCGTCGCGCCGCCGCCACGCCACGCTCGGCCGCGTAGTGCCCTCCGCCTCCTGCGCCTCGCAGTGCATCTCCACACTCTCGCCCACCTGCACACAACAACACAATTGTGGTAAGCACTGAGCTGACGCTTGCAAAAATTATTGCTTCACGAGGCACTAAATCTTAGCCCTCGAGGTTTGCAACATCAAGTCTGCTATTTAGAGTATTTATGAGCAACGGCAATAGCTAATAAGAGATAGAGATCATTCACCATCAGATCTCTCAGGTACCTACTCTTTTGCTTCTTTGTTTAAAAAAAGTCGACACCGATGTATTACATATCCAAAGATTAATCTGAATTATCTGGTTAGCTTGGATATAATGTAATTTACAAATCTAGGTACCAACATCTAAGGCATTCGTCAGTCAATGACTCCATAGTTTAAAATATAAAACTTACCTTTCTTTGATATAAGGGTTCAGGCTCAACTGTAAATGCCGGCGGCTTACGCACTAGTACTTCCATCGGACCTGTAAACGAATAAATAATTTAGATCTTAAGTACTAGCCTCAAAGGAGATCAACGGACTGGAGAAAGAACCAGCCAGATGACGACCAGAAAAACCCAACAAGAGCTCAGTAAAATCCGACGATCAGCCAGAACCAACTTGATAAGCATTCATAAAAAATAATTTATTTTATACACAAAATACAGAATGTACAGCAAAACTACGGTTATAAATAAATAAATAAATACTTTGTGCCTAAACAAAAAGCCACTAATGTGCCTTTTGTTGTCCGTACTTGTATTGTCATCGAACTTACACATCCATACCAAATTTTTTCATCTTAATCTGTTCCGGATAACTGCTTGTCACTTGTAAGATTTGTCGGACAAGTTACATGTACATAACGAGTACTTACAATACATTACAGTATACGAAGGCTGCAAGTAAAGTAAAAGCTTACAAGCTAACAATCGGCCACTCAGAATAACTTGATAAGCGTTCAGGTTCAGAAAACCTAATGAGCGTAAGCAAAACTTGAGATCTCAGAAAAATCTGATGGGCACTTATGAAAACAGAAAAATAAACCTTATTACTATTAACCTAGCCGTTCGAATTAAAATGCGTCCGATTTAGTCTCATACCTGAGGAGCCCTGCGTGCCCTGCGCGTTGTAAGGCGTGCACGTGTACCGGCCCTGGTGGTTCTGGTTGACGCGCGTGAACAGCAGCGAGCCGTTGTTCATGATGACGATGTCCTTGGTCTGGTAGGGCTCCAGCAGGCGCTTGTCCTTCGTCCACGTCACGTACTGCAGCGGCGGGTTGGCCTGCGCAACCGCAAGCCGTCAATAAGGGCGGAACCACACTGCGGCCTGCGCTACCCATGGTTCATACGAAACGTCCCACGCCAACTAGAACCTAGCACACCACGCAGCGGTGGGGTTTTGTCCTAAACCCGGGTTGATGTCGAACAAAGTCATATATTTAATCAATGATTGGCTATTAAGGGTCTAACTAACTATTGGATGGTATCGACAAATACCTAATTAGTTCGAAATTTGAGATGGGGCAGCCAATACAGTTAAGCCTGATGCTCAAAGGATAACGCAAATACTTACATGAAAACCATAAAGCATTTACAAATAAACAGAGTTACCTAAACCAATTTGAAAATATATACATATATTTAATGTATTTATAGGTTTATTATTATTTCGTATGGTATTTTCCGCATAAAACAAAAAAATTACAAATAAAACAAAAAAATTACAAATAAAACAAAAATCTTACGTCTAAATTAAGTACCCAATCCCTAGAATTCGCCGTAAGCGTGAGTAGGTCGTCCATAGGTATAGGAATGTCCACCGTGTATAGTTTCCCGCCTGTCAAGCGTGATCCGTACCGCTATTATTATTACCTTGATGTAGCACTGCACCACGCCGGCCAGCCGGAACGGCAGGTACTGCACCGTCGGCGTGAACGTCACCTTCGCCGGGTCTGCAACACGACACCTGTACATTACTTCTCGCCCTACCAAGGGGCTTTACTAAACACCTAAACACCGCGACTGCATGTGTCACCATGTGTGCACCGCTAAGCGAAAGAGGTGAGACAGCATTTTGGCTCGCCTAGTCCAGCGTTAATACTTACTCATTACAAGCATATGTATATGTGGGCATCTTGTCATCAAAAGTTACACACACTGCATTTATCTAATAGTTGTATCTACGAGTACATAACAGGTGGAAATGGACGAAACAAATAGCCTCTAACTGCTTCAATAAGTTAACGTAAAAGGACTGGGTAAGTATATGACGACCGGATAGCCTAGTGGTTAGAGACCCTAACTATGAAGCTTGAGGTCCCGGGTTCGATCCCCGTTCGGGGCAGATGTTTGTATGATAAATACGAATGTTTGTTCTCGGGTCTTGGATGTTTAATATGTATTTATCTATATAAGTATGTTTATCCGTTGTCTAGTGCCCATAGTACAGGCTTTGCCTAGTTTGGGACTAGGTCAATCGGTGTCAATTGTCCCATGATATTTATTTATTATTATATTTATTATTTTGCTTTTAGTTTTTCTTGCAGCCCTATTTGTCCACGTCCACGAATGGTAGACCAGCGGTGACAGGTTTCCAACGGGATGGACGGTTTTTTCTTTCAGAAGCAAACGGTAAGTAGGCAGGTACAATAAGCTGAGTAGGTTGCAAATGTATAGAGCCCTGTTTTCCTGACTGAGGTCCGCATCCGCAGACCCTGGACGTCTAAAAACATATCGGGGGGTCCACGGACAAAATATAAATATGACGAAATTAATAACGAAAGCGTCAACATAAAAAAAACGTCAGACTAAAATCAATCCATATTAAGTAATTGTTAAGAAGTTATAATTCCTAAATCTAAAGTTATTCGGTTACGAAATTAATTACACCCTAGCACCACAGTCTATACAGTCGTCCGACGAAGGCCTCTAGACAGGTCAATCGTGCGGTGGGGTGCGGGGTGAGGGGCGGGCAGGGCGAGCCCCCTTGCATACACCGCAACTGCCCAATTAGTTAGGAACTTTCGCCCTCTGCTCTTAGGGCTATTGATGACGCATGTGACTAGCGTTAATTATTTTAAATTAAAATGAAACTTCGCAAAAATGTTTGGACCGAAATTTCGCTAATTGTTTTGTGTGTAGACAAAAAAAACTAAAAGCATTTTCAAATTCAAGATGGCGGGCATGTTTTTTTTATAAAATGTTATGGGTATAATTTTTCGAGGTTCTAGCTAATTAGGAAAATAACATCCATTTTTAATTCCAAGATGGCAGACACAATTATTTCTAAAAGTCAATGTGGGTGTAGTTTTCTAGGTTTCCGGGGGTGCTGATTACGAAAATGACATCCATTTTCAAATCCAAGATGGCGGACATAATTTTTTTCTTAAAAATCGACATGGGTGTCATTTTTTATGTTTTTAGGGGTGCTGATAACGAAAATGACATCCATTTTCAAATCCAACATGGCGGACATTTTTTTTTCTTAAAACAGCTGTTAAAGTGAGCGCTTAATTTTCAAGCTGCCCATATCTGGATCTGAAATGGTTTCGGCACTACAAAGCAAAATGAGCGGGATCAGATTGTAGTTATTATTACATTCAACGTTGAGGTAGGCCGAGGCGCTCTGCGGGTCGCCGATGCCGTTGGACACCTCGCACAGGTACTGGCCGGAGTCGTCGGCCGCCACCGGGTTGATCACCAGCGCGCCGTCGCGCCGGATCGTCACGCGCGTCTCCAGGGCCGCCACCTGCAAAGCCGCCCTGCTTTTATGACACGACTTTACACCTACCTAGAGTCTACATTGTCGTTTCGGAATAAAAACACAGGGGTTAGTTATACTTTATACTGCCCTCTTCAGCTCATTATGTTACTTACTATATTATTGTGATTATTAGTAAATAATTATTAAGATTAAAAAAATGTATAGGTTGTTCGGGTCAGAACAGTACCTCTACCGAATTAACTTTTACAGATTATTTTATGAAAACATGACAGCACAACATTTTAGTAAAAGATTTTAACTGAGCTATCTTTTACGTTCTTAATTTATTAGATTATGATTATAAGAAGAAATGAGCGGTCATTTTATAAACGGAATATTACGCCGCAGTAGGTGGGTACTAATACTAAATACCTAAATTCCGGTTCGTTTCGAGTTTTTCTTCGCAAAGGGGTCTTCGGGCCAAGAAAATGTACTAATATTTTTAATGTATTTATTAAAAGAGTTCCCACAAATTATCTTTATCTATTGAAAACGCAACCAAAAGGCTTACTAACCAGAGCTAATAGGTAATGAATGGTTTATGCAACATCTTACCTCTGCTACAGGCGCTCCCTCGCGGAACCACTTGACCGTGACATTGCCCGGCAGCGCCTTGGCCTCGCACGAGAACTGCACCTTCTCGCCCTCTAGCTTCGTCTGGTTGGTCGGCGGCATCTGCAGGACAGGTGCCATGTTACCCTAAGACAGGAGAGTCCCACATAACCCCTGACTCCTCAGAAACTGGGGTACGTACCTAACTAAATTTTCTCCTAAAAAACTAGTCGTCAGTCATCCATAGCAAATGTAATAGTAATAGCATAATACCTCGGCACGCGTGAGGTGGAGGCAACAATTTAAGTTCGTGGTTATTTTCTTAGTTAAATACCTATCTGAAATGATTTAATTTCCTATAGGTACCTACTTGTCAGAAGTAACAATACCAGGTGAGACAACTTTCAAACTTACAATCGTATTGTATTGTATTATTCTCGATGTCTAGAGTCAACAAAATAACCATAGCAGAAATATGTTATGGATTAAACTCTACTTGGGGAAACTTATTTCTTACACATACGAAATAAGTATAGCGTTGAGTAAAACGTTTTATTCGAAGTCGGCAAGAAGCCCTAAACCTTCGTTAAAGCTGTTTAGCCGTGTGTCGCATCAGAATATTTCATATAAAAGGTATTAAAATAAGTAGAAGACCCAACCGTTGTAGGTACATTATTACATTATTATTGCACCTATCAATATTGCAAGTGCCGCGAAACGCTGTATATATAGGCAGCCAACAGAAGTAACGAGAGTCGGAAACCTAAGCGGCCAGGGCTTTTAACATCTCGGGGTGCATGGTATACTGACTGTGATGACGGCGCCGCCGGCGATGATGACGCGCGCGGTGTGTGACACCTGGCCTTCGCCGTTGCGCGCGATGCACGTGTAGTCGCCGATGTCCTCGTGACGGATGTTGCTGATGCGCAGCTCCGTGCCATCGTTGAAGATGCCCACGGTGCCCGACGGCTCCACGGGGTTCGCGTCCTTGTACCACAAGATTTCCGGCGTCGGCGTGCCCTCCGCCTGGCAGTTCAGGATGATCGCGTCTCCTGCAACACCGACCATTGACTGAAACCTCCGAGAGTGTGAACGCATACCAGCCGTTAGTGAACGAAAGACTGCTGAAACGGACTGGTATGTGTGCGCGATCCACCGTAACGGCAGTCTGGCTCTGGGTAAGTACGCTAGGCTAATGGTTACGAACAGAAGAAATAGCAAAGTTTTCTTAAGTGGACATATACTTCTATGTAATAAAAAAATAAGGACAGTACCTAAATTAACGTATATAATGTCTTCCGGTGTGATGGAGAAGCGCGGTGGCGCGTGCACGTCGAGGTGGAACCAGGTGCCATTTTTGTGCTGGTTCGGTGATCGGTTGAGAAACACCACCTTACACTCGTACCATCCCTATTACATACAATGAAAATTCAGGTGCATTTACACGTATTATGCGCTACTTATGGACTCATGATCACAATAGTAAAAAATAATGCTAAGTGAACATGTAGTGATTTGATGGTATGGTATGTCGGGGTAGTTACAAATTAGATACTTTTCACTCAAGTTGATAGCAGTAATTTTCGCCAAAGAGAAATGTACAAAATTAATGTATGTAGGCAACACATATAGGGGGTGGGCGGGTAGAGTGGGTAATGTTACCTGGTCCGACTCCCGGATGTTGGTGAGGTTGAGGCTGGCGGCGCCGTAGGGCGAGTCGGCGGCCACGCGGGACACGCGGCCCTCGTACCCCTCCCCGCTGTGGGTGGGGTAGCTCTCGTACCAGATGTAGATCGGGATGTCCTGTCCCTACACACACACACGGCGATTACGACAGGCAACAGCTGGCGCGACAGAGAAGCTACGACACACCATCATTACACGACAGCTAAAGCATTCCCGATAATGCATCGAATCAATATTACGTGTTGCGTCTGCCATCCAATAAATATTAATCTTAGCGCATGCGGTTGTCGTTTAACGATGGGGTTTCATATTATAATACTTGGCCGTCTACCTACTTGGAACTTGACTGCACTCAACAACGGCCAATTTCCGACTACGAACACATCCGACTCTGTCTACGACTTGAGGCACGACGATGTCACATTAATGCACGAACAAGAAAACAGAATCAGATATTGTATATCTCGTAACAGCATCCACGTTTATTAATTTTATATTCAGTAGGTACAAATTTGTAGTTTTGAACGCGGGTCTTTGATTGATTTTGTGATTAGCTGTTACAAGATAAAGCTATCTACTTCGTCATCTAAGTATGCTACGAAAACATGCAGGGATGAAAATAACTCATTTGTCGTATGCTTTATGTCTGTTAATGTCACTAATTATGATTTGAGACCGATTTCATTTGTGGTGTCAATTAAATCCAGCTAATTCTTAAGTAAAGCTTACGCAACTCCTCCGTCATATCATTCCTGAATACACTGAGAGCAGAACAAGCGAGTACCAAGGCAACTCAGATCCCTTTCTGGTTTCGGAATTATCCTTCTATTGAACATTCGACTATTTCAGCTCGAGTAAATGCTCGTATTACACTGTATCTTAAAATTACAATGGCAGTGTTACATGTTTAGCATGCTGAGAGTAGGTATACAGAGAAAAATAAAAACTATCTAACTACATCATGCTGCAGGAATGGTTATATGCTGTGCTATAGGTACTCAATAACCTAGGCGATAATGGTTACAGATAGACAATAATGTAAGTACATGTACTCGAGTCTACATTGCAGATAGTGAGTGGGAGGAGCCCACAGCCACAGGAAGAGAGAAACAGACAGATCCGCCGCCAGTGCGCGAGGGATGCCGTGCGAGCCCCGTGTGGACGAGTAAGCGACGTGCTCCCGAGTCACCCAAACGTGTGGTGCGCCCAACAAAACATAATTATGGTATTCAAAATAACTTCATAAAGTAGTAATTATGTGAAGTGGCAGTGTATGTGTAGAGAAATGTTCGTAATCTAACGGGGGTCTGCTGCTCTCTCGGACTCGCTTTGAAGGCCTTTGTCACTGTGGTGTTAGTCGACCGGTGGGACGACGAGCGCGGTACACGAGCACGAGGCGTTATGCGGAAGGCAGAGTACACAAAAGGCTGCGGCGAGCGCGCGCGGGGCGAGGGCGCGGCGCCCCCGGCCCGCGGCGCCGCCATGCCGCTAGCACGGGACACAATACGGGGCGTCGGTGCCGACACCGGCGCCGATTATACTTTACAGTCTGCGGGCGCGTCGCGGGGACGAGCCGTCCTCTACTGAACAGAAACACACACACGGTATTGAGCAGCGTTGTATTGTAAGAGTGGAGTGTGGACCGTCGTACCGTTTCGCCTACCTTCTTCTCCCACTGCAACACATATGGCACCGGGATGTCCTCGGGGAAGTCCACCTGGCAGTTGAACACGACGCTCTCGCCCAGGATCGCGGTGATGTGCACTGCATCCTGATGCTCCTGGTGGCACGTTACTGCCACAGAATAAGCCCTACATCAACTACTGGTGCATAGCTTAACCAACAACGGGTTGGATAGATTCTAGCTTACCATCATTTGCTGGTGCGTCTGTTTTCAAGGTATCCGGTGTATGTTAACAATTTAACATCAATGGGTATTTAGTTTATTGAAAGCCATTCATTTATCTGTCTCTATTCCATCATACTTCTTTCTTGCAGCTTCAGGGGCAGGTGTGATTTATTTTGAGGATTATACAAAAGACCCCTATTTACAGCTGAATATATATACTTATACACTTCAAAAATAACATAGACCACTAAGATCGGAGAACAACAAAGAACAAGATCACATTTCATAACAAACGCAAACATGTTATTTGCTATTTGAGCCTTCATCGGGTACCGAACCCTCGTGTCAACGTTTTCTGCCTCGTTTTCTGGCACAATTAAGTAAATCGTTAGTTTTATTCAGGGAGAAATAGCAATATGAACGTGTGCATTCGCAAAAGCTAAAACCTGCTGTAAGATGTTACTTTAGTCTGCAATGCCTGCGCTCCCTTGTACTTATGTCGGCCGTGCGCAGCGATGTATCGTTGACCTACTATACTATGCGAGGCAGTAGTCACCTGGCAAGTAGACTAGCAGCAGTAGCAGCAAGCCGGCGGCGATGTGCGGCGGTTGCACGGCGCGCCAGCCCATGCCTGCGCTCCCATGTCACGGCCGCGCGCGGCGACTCATCGTTGATGCATCACCTAAAGGAACAAATACGGTGGTTGGTGGTGCCAATGCGTTTAGGAGAGCGATGCACACTAACTACTCTCTCTCTCTTTCTCTCTATTTAACGTTTGATACACTAAAAATTTACACAACAGCTCGTCTGCGTTAGGTCGCTGCTGTAATTCTGGATACCTAACCTACCAAAATTATACTTCAGGCCCTAAGCTTGGAGGATGGCAGTTTCAGAAACAGAGTGGGACATTTAGTGGCGTGGCGTTACTGTTTGGCTTGCGTTGTTGGCGTGGTTGAGGTGTACCCAACCTACTGATTATTGCGATATGTGAAAAATGCTACTTTTCTGCGGTACAAATTGAATGATGACAGAGCTGACACCCACTTTTAATAAAGTAACTGTTGAAAATTGACGTTATTTTGTAAGCGGACAAAATTGGTTCGAATTGCTAAACCTGTTTTTGGTTAAGTACGTGATAGCACTATGTTTCCGCTCCGCCCGTCTTGCCAAATACAATTTTACACCATCTGGGGGCACCGCCAAGACGAGCCCGCGAAACGCGAGTGCACTACCTACTTACCTACCTTTTCCCGAAGCGCTTCGTCGTTTTTCTAAACCCTCATACATGACTAATTGGTCCATAACAAGTCAAGTTAACAAACAATATTAAAGACATTTATAAATCAATTGCTATTAGAGACAAAGTCATGGCGAAAGACTTAAAGAAAATAGAAAAAACTGGCCCTTTGGAAAAATTGAGGATGTTTTTATGACAGGTGTAACATACTTGGTAGAAGTGGAATGACTGCAGTGGAACCGACATTTCAATCAATTATTGGAATGTGGACGAAATGTGTGAATCAGTATCAATTTTATCATGGACTGGATTAGGTCTCAATAGGGCCTCAACAGTGAAAATTTCAACATTTCTAACCTCAAGAAAGCAATTTTAAAAATATTAACATTTCGATTTTTTTTTAATTTTTCATTACTACTACAAAGTGAGGCAGTACTTTCCTCATACGAGCTCATACTTACCTATTTTACGAGACATTATGGAACTGCAATATAACTGCTGTTTTGTATATTGGTGTACAACAAATGTAATAACAATCACAAGTGCAAAGTTCTTTACCCCCCCCCCCCCCCGCCCTCCGGTCCCCCCCCCCTCCCCACACCTCGAAATATAAAAAAGGCAAAAAATCGAAATGTTAATATTTTCAAAATTGCTTTCTTGAGGTTAGAAATGAGGATAATACGTATCATTTGAGGTATATTTTACGAGAAATAATTTAACCGTATCGTATCTGCAGGAGCCCAAACTTGGTATGTTTCGAAAATTATTTTTGTTGTAATTTAAAACAAGTGGCTGAAATGTATTGATGTGGTATATTTTTATAATCGTCTCCAAAAGCCCTTTCATTTGATACCACACACGATAGGTTTGGGAACAAAAAAAATTTTTTTTCAATACAAAAAAATAATATTGAATCATTTATTGAATCAGGCGTTACTTTGCGGAGGTTCATATTTATGAACTAAAAACAATTACTTTGCTCACCCGCGACCACTAATGACAAATAGTTATATCTGTGCGGCAAATGTATGTTTCCATGCAACACCTCCGCCTCCACTGCTACACGAATCAACACATGCCACACAAACCCAACTATCACCACCACCACTAAACTAAACGCTGCGTTTCGCCAAGCAACTTTGCCAAGCATTTATTAGAAACGAATCATTCGTTGTTAGACTCAGATACGTACGAAATTTTACATTATTGTGATAAGGGTTTGCGGCTATCGATTTTAGAACAATTAGAAATAATTAGGTACAACAACATGGGGTCTATTATTAATGAACAAGTTAATTTGGTTTCTTCACCTTTGTTACGACTTGGTTCTAATTTTAATAATGTGCCATAGTAATAATGAGAACATAACTTCTCTTTTTACCGTACTCGGTTAAAAATAACGGCGAAAAATAAACATAAAAAGGGTAGTTTGGAATTCATTTTAAAAAAGGGTAGTTTAGAACTTACATAAAAGGGTAGTTTGGAATTTATAAAATATTAGTGGGTACGTTGGTTTTGTCATTAACCAAGTTGAGTACATGGTTTACATATGTCAGTAGTGGAAGTGGTGGCATGTTGAGCGGTTGTCGTTGTGCTTCGTAAATGGCCTCGTGGAGAGTGCCGAAACGCGTCAGCGTTTAGTTTAGTGGTGGTGGTGATAGTTGGGTCTGTGTGGCATGTGTTGATTCGTGTAGCAGTGGAGACGGAGGTGTTGCATGGAAACATACATTTGCCGCACAGATATAACTATTTGTCATTATTGGTCGCGGGTGAGCAAAGTAATTGTTTTTAGTTCATACAAAAAAAAGATGACGTCATAACTCCTCTCCTAGGGGTAATTTTTTTTTGTTCTTTCAGTGATAACTGTTTTGACCTCAAGTATATGTGTACTAAACGGCTATCCTGTACATCGATTGCGGTTTTTTTTATGTGTACAACTACCACTACAATGGAAAGTCAAACTTAACTTGCAAAATTAGATTAGATTTGACCCGAACACACAATATACTATACCTATACATTGCAAGTTAATAAAAAGCTTGTAAAATGTAGGTAACTTCTTGGTATCGATAGACCTATCTCATTAGTCCAGTCATTAGTCATTACCTCATTACAAAGCTTAAACAAAACCAAAATTAGAAGTAGTAGAATAACTGGTAGCACCACAGAACTACATCGGGATAATAATAGTTCTGTGGGTAGCAAGTCGAAGGTTGGTGATATGGGAATGAGCTCTGAGAGCATTGGAATGCGTCAGCTATTATTACGTTGATTCGTATGGAAGTGGAGGTAGAGGTGATGCATGAAAACATACATTTGTCGCATAGACGTAACTGTTTTACATGTCACGGGTGAGCAAATTAAATGTTTTACTTTTGAAACAAAAATCTATGATTTCTTAACGAAAGTTGATTTCAAACTGCTTGGTTTTCTTTGTGAAGAGTGAATGTGACGCGCTACCAAAAAAGCAAAAGCATTAAAATACGTCCCCGGGATATTACGAAGTTGGGCGAAACCTGTTTGGCAGGATATCAAAATCTGCACCTGCTTTGGTTCAGAAATAAGAATAAGTACAGAAAGTTGGTTATCAGAACTAGCACTATAACATTACTATTAAGTACCTACCTATTTAAGTAAATAAAATGTTACTTACTTATTTTATTTATTTAGAAACAGTCTCTTATAGCTATATGACTGATTGTAATGTACAATCTATCCTTTTAGTACCTATGATCTATGATGTTGATTGACACACGCCATGTACGGTAGCCATATTGCCCAAAAATCGGCTTACAATGTATGGACCTTATTAGTCACTTGAAAATGGATTTTCGGATTCAGGCTTAAAATAACTATTTACTGTTATTACGACCATTATTTATAAGTTATAAAGTGTTATAAATTATAACACTCACAGAAACCACAGATTAGATTTAAATTTCGTAGCTAAGAGCATAAAAAATTTTGGATTTCAAATCAGCTGAGACTCGAATTGCCTTTTTTTTTGGCATTTCTGTGACGTTGTTCCAACTGTTCCTACACAATTTTGATATCCTGTATTGTGGGCGTACATACAACTGTGAACTTCTCCTTCTGAACTATGCCTGTTACTTAAATTTTATTTGTAATGCCCCGAAAATGAATTAAAACTATCCAAGTTGCATATGACTAAGATGGAAAGCATCTTGAATAAAACTTGGCACCCGTTTAGATTTCACCTCTTTTGTTCAGTGTTGAACCTGGCTCTATTTTTCACATTTATGTTTTTGGTAGGATATCATTACTTTTCCTTGAACTTGGCTTGACACGCTGCCGCGTGTCTAGATACTAGGTACCAAATTACCGATGATTCGGTACCTACTACTGCTTGCTACTCATAATTATACCTACCGACGATAAGTAAGTAAGTAAATTGATAATCACATCGGACTCAAAATATAGGTACTTATTCCGCTTCAGGCGCTAGGTATATACATTAATTACTCGCAATAAATACAAAAGTAGTAAGGTACGGTAAACGTAAACACTAAACACCCTAGCAATGGAAAACACAGGGTGCGGAGTTTGATTTACGAGTACATATAAATTTTGTAGTACTTAGGCTATTTACAGGCACGTTTGTTGCTATAGCCGTACAGCGTCGGCTGCGATTCGTCCTTGGACTATTTCCAGGTATGGAGGGTCGCGGGTAATTGCGCTGCAACACGGCAAGCAAGCCGCTCGGCGCGGCCAGCGGGGGCGGGGCCGGAGTGCCCAGCCGTAGTTACGAATTGTACTGGCGAGGGCAAGGGCGTCGCAATGTCCCGGGCTTCCGGGGCGCCGTGGGGAACGCTAGCACAGCCCCGGCCCAAAGCAAAATTACACGTACTGTGAAGCTTGTCGCGTGTCCTAAAAGAAACGATGGCATGAGGTCACCCTAGGTGGATTGCTCTTCAGTACCCGGACCCAGCCAGCCCGGTTGTAATTATTTAGCCTACCTGTGGCTAAATAGTTACTTTGGCATTCGTCCAGCCAGGGCCTTGGTTTTCGGCGCTCGGCCACCAGAGCCTCGGCGTTCGGCCGCTCCCCGGTCCGACTCTGCATTGAATCAGCCAGTTTGAGTACTTAGCGAGTAAGTTAATAAGCTTATCGATTTGGTTGTTACTCTGCTTTTATAAGCTGCTTGCGACTTCGAAGGCCGAATCAAAGTTATACCGTGCGTACTTAAAGTTGTTGGGTGAAGTATGATACCTGTGCTAATAATGATATTTTAGTTTTGTATGTTAAAATGTGGTTGTAATATTACGAGATGTCCTTGTGCCGTTTTTCTTTTGAAATTTATCTACTTAGTTAAGATGAACTACTGTTGAAACCTTGGGGGTTTATGGGGTCCCGGCGCTTACAAGCTTGTTTCAGAGTTGCAAAAGCGTTTGGTCGATGCAACTTGTGACCAAAGGGCTGGCATTTTTCTCTCTCAAAGAATCAGCATCGCTGTACAGCGAGCGAGGCAACGCTCCCAGCCTTTTGAGCACCATGCCACGGGGGCCTTATTTAGATTTAATTTAGTTTTAAGTTGTAGTTTATTTAGTTTAAGCTTAGATTTAATGTCATTGTAAATTGCTTTTATTATGTAAATAAAGTATATATACATTGACTTTTAAGTTTTAGTTTAGTTAGTTTTAGCTTGGATTTAATGTCATTGTAAATTATTTATTGAATTAGGCGTTACTTTGCGGAGATCCATATTTATGAACTATAAACAAATACCTTGCTCACCCGCGACCACAACTTTTGGTCGCGGGTGAGCAAAGTAATTGTTTTTAGTTCATTATAAATTGCTTTTATAATAAACAAATACCCTTTTTTATCAGATGAGTTACGTTGCATTACAAAATAACGATATAATTATTAAATATAATATAATTATCTACGCAATTAAAACCTTCAAAATTGTTCTATCCTACTTAGGCGGGTGTCATCACATAACCAATTTTCTTTTGTATGGGGCCTCAGGGGGTCAGCCTAATGGCCCTGCCCTTGCAGTCTCGTATTCTCGCCGAACGCCGTCCGCGACCTTAGCATTTTTAAACGAGAATAAGACAGATATTGGCTAGGTACTTTTTACCTGGAATAACCGTGAAAGTAGCTTTTTTGGTCTTATGCATATAAAAAAGTCTAAATAATTTCCTTTTCAAGCATTATATCTATAACTATGCATCGTGTATGTACTCCATTAAGAGGATTAAGCCAGGCACAAAAAGGCAGTAATCCCTCGAATTAGCACTCATCTAGTACTTAACAGCGATAAGAACACCACCCACTTACTTGGCACTTATTAGTTTTCTAAAAATTGCGATAAGTGTGGAATTCTTGTGACAAAACTGAAAAAATATTAATTTAACCGTGTCAAAAAAAATTATTCACCAAAATATTATTATACTAAATAATTTTTTAGTGTTCCGCACCTTAAAAGGAAAAACGGACCCCTTATAGGATCACTTTGTAATCCGTCTGTCTGTCTGTCAGGACCCTTTCTCTGGAATGCGTGGAGGTAGCATGCTGAAATTAATAATAAATACGCAAGCCTGCCTTACTGAACCCTTGAAGCTACTGAAGCCTTGAAGCTATAAATAAAATAAAATAAAATGCGTTTATTAATCGATGAACATACATAAAAAAAAAAAAAAAATAATAAATACAGTGGAACGTAGAACCTCCTCCTTTTTTAAAGCCGGTTAAAAAGGAAAACTATCAGAGATAAGCAGGCTTTACAGGTTAATTATGTGTGTCTATGTCATTAACCGATATAAATTGACCCCCACACTGCTTACAGTTTGCTTTGGAGTAGGGCTCTGCTAACACTGGTTAAGAAGAGGTGTGATGAAAATACCTTTAAATTAGGTATCTATGCCAAGGCCTTTTCGTAATGGCTTAGGAACCCTATCCTGGGCGTGTCCGACACGCTCTTGCCCAGTTTTTTGTTTCTCACAATCCTTTAACAATAAAATTGCACACTGCATTTCCGTGCATTTCATAACACACATTGTAAATTATTAGGTATTATTATTTACACAGGAAACTGAAATGTGTTGGTTTTACTGGCTGTATGTAAATGTGGCATTATTGCGAGTCGTAGTATTTCTATTTTGTGCATTAGCCTCGCATCCTGTTGCCTCCGCAGTACGCAACGCGAAGGCGGGTTAGTTGCACTGGCGCTGAACTGACTACATGTAAATGAGGCAGACGATTTATGTTGACTACCGTCGTGATGAGATTTCAGAAAAGTAGCTATATATATTTTTTTATGTATGTATGTTGTAAGTCCTTGCATACCTAATTTTAACAGGTGATTTACATAAATAGGTATATTAAGTTTTTTCAGTTGGTCAAATGGCCGTAAATCTTACTTACTTACTGGTTTTGCTAATGGATGGTGGGGGGGGGGGCGGCGCACTACACTAATGCTACGGCCACATATAGGTATATCGCGATGTGTGTGTATAGTCGTCCCACGAAAACTTAGCATCGAACTGAAAACAGTAGAAATCTAAAGTTTGTTTATGGCAACACATTGATTAGATTAAACATGGTCATTTGGCCATCGTTCATTCATCATCCAACATTAAAATACCTACGTCTCATATTTCGTTTTCTTTTTTTATACAACGACGAAGGTAAACGAGTAAGTGGGCCACCTGATGGGAAGTGATTACCACTGCTTGCTGGTATGGGTAGGTTTAGCAAAATATATATATATCATGGGACAAATTGATACCAATTGTCCTAGTCCCAAACTAGGCAAAGCCTGTACTATGGGTACTAGACAACGGATAAACATACTTATATAGACAAATACATACTTATATACACACGGTCATCGACTTGGTTCTTCATTGGTTCTAAACCCCCCCTCCTCACCATAGGTTAGATAAGAGGAAAAATTCTTCCCCACTTTACATTTAAGGGAGGCTTCGTAAAAAAAAACAACCACTTTGTCGGTGTGCATTGTACATCCATGAAAAGTTACAGCTTTTCTAGAATAAAGATTGGTACAAAGAGTCTCTGAGCTATACAGATGTAAAGCTCTGATCTATACAGCTGCTATAGATTCATACGGACGGAGGGACATGACCATACTATAAGGGTTCCTTGTTGATTGCGGAACCCTTAATTTAAGGCCGACTTTTCATAAAGACGAGGTTCTAAATTGGTTAATGTTCTTATTAAGAAAGCACTCATTGACTACAACAATGACTCAATAAACACATAAAATCTTGCTGAGTAACTCCCGTTGTATTGTATTGTCATTTCATTATTACTAATTAATAAATTACTTAGTATAATCTTAAAAAGAAATTATTCGTAGCAAATTAAAATTGTAATTATTATGACGTATGCTTTGAAATACGCTTAATTTTTTTTTTACTTTTTTCTGTAACGGCGGTGATCACGGTCGTTGCAATACTTACTTACCTAAGTATCAAACATAACTGACTGAATTTGATAAACCTTCTAAATAAAACGCAATTTATTTTAAACGTTAAATCTGTTATCTGCCGTTTGTTTTTTTATTATTAAACTGTGTCATAGAGCCAAAATACGTAAGTATATAATAATGTTACATACATCACATGCGGAATTTGAATAAACAGAAGCATGATAAGACAGTATACCTATTTCCGCGAATAATCACGTTTCATATAAATAACGCAACGTAACAGTAATGCGGTCTAGCATACCCATACCAAATTCAAATTTAAGTGGCGTTGTCTCACGGGATCTATTTCACAATCGGTGGGACTACCTTTCGGAAGATAGAAAGATGTAATTTAGTTCAGGGATTGAAACGGGTGTTCATGTTCACACAAAACTGCAGTTTTGTGCGAAGACGAAATGGTTTGCTAAGTCAAAAGGTCATTTTACTTATTTCGATTCTGAATTACAAAGAAAGAAGCTGTGGAAGGAGCAATAAAGAATGAAGTATTGAAATGTGAAACATAATAAATTGCCGCAGTATCTAGACATAAACTTGATTATATTTGTCATAACTCCGCTGCCATAAAACGGAATCGAGAAAAAAGAAAAAGCGTCCGAAAAACTGGTAGTAGGGCATTTGTAGAGTGTATTATGTATTTTTTTTTTTGGTATGTTCATTTAATGCATAATATTCAGCCGTAATGTGTTTGTCCACAGACCATCAAATTGAGTCCGATTACAAATAATGTGGTGTATGTACACATATAAAAATATGTTTACAAATTGAAGGCTAATGAAAATGAACGTCGTACACGCCTTTGCTGTCACAGCCAACAAGTAACAACACACAAAAGGGTTGTAGTCGTAAAATTTTACTGTATTGAAATGGGACGGCTATTTGTTATTGATGCGTTTTATTCAAATTGAACTCGATCACGAACAATTTTTTATTAGCAAATTTTTATTTTATGACAGAATCAATTGTGTTTAATAAGGTAGGAAAATTAGCTTTTTACATAAATTTGCAATCTATTATGTTTTATATTTTTAATCATAGAGTGTCATGATCACGAAATTTGTGTAATTCATAATTAATTAAAAAAAAATAATTTAACAGTATCAATAGTTAGAACAACACGATAAAAGTGACTTGTGTCCTTTGGAGCTATGAAAACTTATTTTGTACAAGTATTTAAATTATTCAAATGTATGCTGTAGGATTGTGCAGGTGTTCCTGAAGTGTAGTGGTATATTATGTGGTGAGTGGAGTGCGCGAAGCGGCTTCGTCTGGCAGCAGCGGCGGCGCGGACCCGGGCGGGAGTGCAGCCCGGGCCTGCTGGATGCTGCGGCTCGTGCTGGCCACGTATTGATTTTCGTACCTTGTCGTCGGTCGGGTGGTTCGCGGCCGGGGCGGCGCGGCGAGCTCGGGCGTGGGCAGCAGGCGACAGTAAGGATGCTGTGGCGTGCGGGGCTCCGTCATCTGTGGAGGGCGGTCATGGGTTGCGACGGCGCGGCGCGTGCGAGTCGTCGCGAGGCGAGCCGGGCACTGCCCGCCGACGGCCGTATTGATCGCTGCGCGCGCCTGCGCCGCCCTCGCCCATGAATGGTCCCCGGTGCGGAGCTCACGTGCTTGTTCGCCCCTGGTCGTCGCGACCTCGTCGGTGCCCATCGCCCATTACCGATCACCCCACTGACGTCTTGCAATCACTGAACTTAAATACCTATCGATTATCAGCACACGCCTCTAATTGCTTCATAACTTGTACCTTGATAGTTTGAATCAGCTGAAGGGGTCATTAATGGGCCATTATGCTAAGTAAGTATTCTCAAAAGAACGTACCTCTATAGGACTGGTGAAGACTGGAAGAGGACTCATGTGTATCCGTGGAAGGTTACTTCACTAATATTTTTTTATTTAAAATAAACTACAATTTACTTAATGTACTTGTTGTCATTGTGCATGTGATTATGTGTAAATAAGAAAACATAACAGAGACACGCAGCAGTAATAATAAATTGGGCTTAATCCGCTCTACAACTATTTTGATAGATTCAATCGAACTAAACTGTTATCGTTATTACATGCAGCTATTGTGTCCATGCTCATTGCAATGCAATACCGCTTAATCAATTGTTGTTGTCACTCAGCGATGCATATAATTTGCTTATTTAACACTATTGTACACTTATCGCATATTGATTTTAACGCTAAGCAAACCTGATAATTGCAACAAACTCTGAGAATTTTACTATTTTTAGAGTTCCGCAATTCAAAATAAATTAACAAAAAGTAAAACCGCCTTCAAAAAAAAACCTTAGAAAAAAAACTTCAAATAATCCTCTAAAATAATGATAAATAAATAAAATAAAATGCGTTTATTTCGGACAACAGAAACTAAAGCCTAAAGTTTTATGGCCTAGCACTAAGCAGCAGAAATATGAAGTCGGTGCGGTGTGAGCGGAATATTCTTTGAAGTCGGTTAAAAATCACTTTGTTGTCCGTCTGTCAGTCTGTCAAGACTCTTTTTTAGTGAAATAAACGGATCACTCACATATGTCAGTCGAGTATAGTGATATGTTTCGGACTAATCCGCAGTCCTTCCTCTGGGAGCATACGCCAGGCCGGTGGCGAGACGTAAACTGCGCGCCGCGGCTCTGCTCGGCGCAGTTGACGGCGGCTCACAACTACCCTCGTTTTCATCGTCATTTTTATTATTGTCTAAAGTAGGGTAGCACACTACACTAATCACATAACTTTGTAAAGGCTCGTTCACACTAGCTGTTGACGCAGTATTCAACACAGTTTTCCAACTCGGGGGCACTGACCATCCACTATCACGGTTGAAATTGGGATGACGACTAATTTCAGTGGCTTCACGTACTTTCCGCGGAATGTAAAATTTATTGATTGATTTTTTAGTCGGGCTATACTCGACTGACATACGTGAGTGATCCGTTTATTTTGATTGAGTCTTACGGTAGTTTCATGTTAAATTTAAACTCTTTTTTTTACTGGAAATGCTGAAATTAATATCAAATACCCCTACTCTACCCTGCAGCCTGTGGCTTGAAGCTGTGGAAAAAGCGAACTCCCTCCTAAGTCAACGCAATCAAAGTTCAATATTTAAAAAAACTGGTGAACCGATTTTAATGAAAGTTAGCTAAGAACTATCTCGATTAAACTAGCTTTTGATTAAAAAAACCGCATCGAAATAGGACCATCTGTTTGGGAGCTATGATGCCATAGCTCATTCACTCAAACTTATAGCGCTCCTCTTTTTGGGTCGGGGGTTAAAAAGGGTGTTTCCGTACAAATTGTTGTGGTGTAAAAGCCTAAAGGGTACTTTCAGTTGTCCTAGAAACTTCAAATTTGGTATGAAGGTACTTAGCTCTTATAGCATGACCAATCAGATAAATCTTAAATTTTTACGCCTGTCTGTAGAGGTACTGTGTCAGTGGCCAATATAAAGTGGTAAAGTTCCACCCCACATTGCGTACATTTTGCTTAGGAGCAGCAGGGCTCTGCTGACACTGGACAACTTAAAACACTGGGGAAAAGCAGAGAAATCTTTCTACGAAACCCTCGTGCGCGAATCCGATTCGCACTTGGCCGGGTTTTTTTTATATCGACGCGACATAGGACGAATCACCTATCTATCGATTGATCGGCAATACCGACATGCACCCGACCTAAGTGAGTGCCGTTGCCGTAATGTGTGGCGCCCCAGCCAGCTAAGCAGCACCTAACAATCAGCTCTCATCCCGACCCAAATCAAATGGATAAACATTACCCGGCCCTGATTGGAATGTATCTATCTACGCTCTAGCTCAGTGATTAATTAGTCATTATTCATAGTGGCCGAACTGTTTGTATAACGTCTAAAACAATCAAACAGGGTGAATCTATAGGGCTGGGAGTGGGGATTGGATCGCTGAGCGCCCAACCGGAGGAGGTGGTCAATACTAAGACGTAGAGCAAGATTGTCGTCGACTAAGCCTAGTTAGACACGAGTTTTCAGTTTTGTATTATTATTTCAACATGAAACTACAGTGTGATTTAATAACAGTGAAATAAACGGGTCACTCACGTTTGTCAGCCGAGTAAAGCCCGAAATGTTTCGGACTAATAAGGAAAGGACTACCCTACCTCTGGGAGCACACGCTTCAGAGGTAACGAAACGAAATGTATATTTAGTCCGAAACATTTATACAGTCTATACAGTTACGTACGTGACAATATTTGTATTGCATTTATGTTATTTTTAGGGTTCCGTACCTCAAAAGGAAAAAACGGAACCCTTATAGATCACTTTGTTGTCCGTCTGTCTGTCTGTCTGTCTGTCAAGACCCTTTTTCTCTGGAACGCGTGGAGGTAGGTAGCATGCTGAAATTAATATCAAATACTCAGCCTGCGGTCCCTTGAAGCTGTGAAAAAATCAACCTTCCAAGTGAACGCAATCAAAAGATACAGTCATTAAAAAGGTAGTTTCCATACAAATCGCCGTACTGAGAAAACCTAAAGGGTAATTCCAGTTGTCCTAGAAACTTGAAATTTGGTATGAAGGTAGCTCTTATGGCACAACCACTCCAAAAAGTCTCAAAATCTTAAAAAATTATGTCTGTCTGTAGATTTCGCAGATCAATATAAGTTGACCCCACACTGCGTACATTTTGCTTAGGAGCAGGGCTCTGATAATACTGGACATAAAACACTGGGGAAAAGCGTTAAAATCTTTCTACGGAACCCTCGTGCGCGAGTCCGACTCGCTCTTGGCCGGTTTTTTTCATAGTACGTCCGGCAGTTATTCTTACCATTACGTTGTACTCGTACAAGAAGGTACACGGCGTACTACACGGGGGCTTACTAGGGCAGTAATGAAAGATTTCGATCTGGGGGCACGGCAATGTGTGGTGGGAACCAAGGCGAGCACTGCTCTACCATCGTTTTTCTCGAAGCGACTCACGGCACTTTTGTTTGACCAACATAATATTATGACTTCGTTGTGAGTAAAGTTAATTTTTTTAGACAGCAAGAGATGAACATATTACCGTGACCAACTATATATTTCCAATACCAAAATAACTTACAGTTTATGAATTTTCGCCAGTCAAAGTCCTTTAATTTGTGAGGTGACTGACTGTGACAATACCATCACCAGCCTTTTTTTTACGTCCCACTGCTGAGCCTGTGCTCAGCACGTGGCCCTCCTCCCAGAATGAGAGGGCTTGGGCTATAAGTTCCCACGCGGGCCCAGTGCGGATTGGTAACTTCACACGCATCATTGAATTGCTTCGTAGATGTGTGCAGGTTTCCTCACGATGTTTTCCTTCACCGAAAAGCTCATGATAAATTACAAATGTAATTCCGCACATAAATTCCGAAAAACTCAGAGGCTCGAGCCGGGATTTGAACCCACGACACTCTGCTTGAGAGGCCATAGGTCAAACCACTAGGCTATCACGGCTATTACGGCTATCACGACACACAAACTAAGTATAATATAATGAATTGGCAACTGCATTGCACGTCGACATAAATCTACTATTTAACATACTTTATTCTTCATCGCATTTCTTAGACTTAGCAGTCGAAATTGGTAGAGTGTTTTTACATAATTGCATATGTTGCCCTGCGAGTGTCTTTCATTATTATTATAATAGAATAACCTAACCAACTTAGAAAAGTTGAAAAACCCCCGAGATCGTCATTTCAAAGTTCAATATTTCAAAAACGGGTGAACCGATTTTAATGAACCTTAGCTAAGAACTGTCTCGATTAAACTAGCTTTCGATTAAAAAAAACCGCACCGAAATCAGTCCATCCGTTTGGGAGCTACGAGGCCACATACAGATACACAGATACACAGACACACTACCTCTTTTTATCGGGGGTTAAAAAGTGCGAGTCGGACTAGCACAGGAGAGTTCCGCAAGTACAAAGATTTCCCTGCTTTTCCCCAGTGTTTTAAGTTATCCAGTATTAGCAGAGCCCTGTTCCTAAGCAAAATATACGCAGTGTGGGGTCATGTTATATTGGTCTGTGACATATACAGACAGACATATTTTTTTTAGATTTTGAGAATTTTCTGAGCGGTTGTCCCATAAGAGCTACCTTCATACCGATTTTCAAGTTTCTAGGACAACTGGAAATATCCTTTAGGATGTCACAGTACGGCAATTTGTATGGAAACAACCTTTTTAATTACTGTATCTTTTGATTTCGTTGACTTAGAAGTTTGATTTTTTTCACAGCTTCAAGGGATTGCAGGTTTGAATATTTGTTATTAATTTCAGCCTGCTACCTCTACGCGTACCAGAGAAAAAGGGTCTTGACAGACAGACAGACAGACAGACGGACAACAAAGTGATCCTGTCAGCCTTATATAATCGGTATAAAGGTTCCGTTTTTCCTTTTGAAGTACGGAACCTTAAAAAAGATAGTGTAATAAACGGATCACTCACGTATATATAAACACATGACGTTATTTAAGCGAGTGATCCGTTTATTTCGCTATGATTGAGTCTCGCGGTAGTTTCGTGTTAAAACAAATAAAGATGTCACTATACATGTTGGTAACTAATTAATTAACTAATTAACTATGTAAAAAAAAAAAAAAAAAAACGGTACGTCAACGTCACCACGATTTCAAATAAAGCTCCCAAATATTTTAATAATTAAATACTAATAATAATGTTTGTTTCATGTGCATCCCGGCCACCTCGACCTCTTTCCACGCCGGCCTGAGTCCCCGCGACTCCCGCACGCGCCGCTCTTGGCGGAGCCCCGTCAGTGCAGTTTTGTCGCGGCTGTCAGACTATTTTTCTATTTAGTTTTCCGTTGTGTTGTGTTTTTATGCCCTTAGATCATATGCAGAATGCAACGCAACCCGTAGATGGTACGTCACATGTATGCCCAATATGCAGTAGAACATTTAGTAGTAGTAGAGGTTTGAATATTCACAAATCCAAATTGCACAAATGTTTAAGTCAGAATGCCCCCCCCTTGTACATAAATCCTGTCTCCCCAAATACAAACCGTACTCCTACTAATCCACCCACTATTCCCTTCCATCTGCATTTGAGCCACTTAAAAAACAATGTTAAGGTGGTAAAAAGAATTCCCCGTGGCGCCCGGATCTCCGTCGCTACTCATTTGGCTCAACTTATAACGAAATGTTTGGACAATAATAGCTATGCGGACTGGCAGAATTTGTTACTTTTCCCATTTAATACACTTCACGTTAAAGACGATAAATCGTCTAAGATTTCTCTTACCCAAAAAATAAAAAACAATTGTTCCAATTATCCACCGCCTTGCCTTACAGTTTTTAGTACAGGCAAAAATAGCAATCAAAATTATTTTAAAAACAAAGTGGAATCTAAAGTTAGCGACGGAGACCTGAAGGGGGCCGCGCGGTTACTTTTTTCCAGTGACGTACTATCTCCAGATAATAGCGACACACTCTCGGCCTTACAAACTAAACACCCTCGAGCTCCTACAAACGCATACTTTTTGGACCCGCCTACGTCGCCCGATGTTTGTTTAAACATTCACGAGAAAGACACAGTGAATGCAATCTATTCATTTAAAACCGGTTCTGCAGCAGGTCTTGACGGACTTGCTCCCCAACACCTAAAAGACCTTACCTCTCACTGTGTGGGCGACGCAGGCAAACATTTAATCCTCGCTTTAACAAAATTAATAAACCTCATGCTGTCTGGCAATGTTAATCCCGAAATAGTTCCCGTTCTTTATGGAGCCAACCTAATTGCGCTCACTAAAAAAGACGGAGGTGTCAGACCCATTGCGGTCGGCTCTACATTTCGGCGATTAACTTCTAAAATTTCAGTTCGTCACATAGTTTCAAAATTGCAACCTCAGTTTGAACCAATTCAATTAGGTTTCGGTACTAAAGGTGGGTGCGAAGCGGCAGTCCATGCCCTGCGCACCTACCTTAATAACGATCAGTGTGAGGTTTTACTCAAAATTGACGTCAAAAATGCATTTAATTCGGTAAACAGGGACACCTTGCTCACAGAAATTAGGAATAATATTCCGGAAATTTATAATTACCTACTTAACTGTTATCATGAACCTTCTAAATTAATGTACAAAAGCAACGAATTATCTTCTGAAGTCGGCTGTCAGCAGGGTGATCCCCTCGGACCAGCCATTTTCAGTTTAGCCATTAACCCCATCATTCAAAATTTAAAGTCCAAATTTAACGTATGGTATCTTGATGATGGTTCCCTAGGAGGTGATGCAGTTACGGTACTTTCAGATCTCTCAGAAATTATAAATAAATTTAAGGCCATTGGTTTAGATCTAAACTTTAATAAATGCGAACTGTTCATAAACAACGCGATCCGATCCGATCTCTTCCAACATTTTAATTTACTTTGTCCAAATATCAAAATTGTCGATAAGCAAAACTTAAGCCTCCTAGGGTCACCAATCTTCGACGATGCCATTCCAGATTTAATCGCAAAAACTGTTTCAAAATTTCAAAATTCTGCAGACCGGCTGCTGGAAATCAGTGCTCACACTGCTATCACTATTCTAAAATTTTGCCTTTTTGTGCCAAAATTTACTTATTTGCTTCGTTGTTGTCCCTTTTGGAAACATCAAAATTCTCTGACCTTAATTGATTCCCTTATGAAAACTTCTTTGGAATCTATACTTAACTTACAATTCAATGGGCAATCTTGGACCCAGGCTTCCCTTCCTATCAGATATGGTGGGCTAGGTATCCGCAAAATTTCTAGTGTTGCTTTACCAGCGTTCCTATCATCTGTCCACAGCACGTCCACCCTCGTAGGTAAAATCCTAAAGGATTGTCCTTCAAACTACGAGACGACGGGTTTGGTCGATGCTAGGAATGCTTGGCTAATGGCTTGTCCGGGTGAAAATCCTCCCGCTTATCCAAATTTCCAACGGAGCTGGGATGACACACTATCCAAATTAACTTATTTTAATATTCTCAGTTCCAGTTCAGGCCCAGACCGCGCAAGGCTTTTGGCTGTGGCAAGAAAGGAATCCGGTGACTGGCTTCATGCTTATCCTTCCGTTAACACCGGAACCTTTCTTGAGCCTGAAACACTGAGAATTGCAGTCGGGCTAAGACTGGGTGTTGCGCTGTGTTCACCACACCGTTGCCTCTGTGGCACCAATGTGGACGAAACGGGACACCATGGTCTTTCCTGTCAAAAGAGCGCCGGCCGTTTCTCCCGTCATGCCGCGCTCAATGACATAATCCGCCGGGCTCTTGCCTCTGCGAACGTGCCGGCCATTTTGGAGCCAAGTGGCATTGCCCGCGACGATGGCAAAAGGCCGGACGGTATGTCTCTGATTCCCTGGAGAATGGGTAGGGTTCTGGTTTGGGATGCGACCTGTGTCGATACAGTAGCACCCTCACATCTCCAGGGAACCACACAAAAAGCTGGTGCGGCGGCAGAAACGGCTGAAAATAGAAAAAATTCTAAGTATCAATCTCTCGGTCCGAATTATAATTTTGTTCCTGTCGGGTTTGAAACTTTGGGTCCATGGGGTCCCAGCGCTTACAAGCTTATTTCTGAGTTACAAAAGCGCTTAGTTGATGCAACTTGTGACCAAAGGGCTGGCAGTTTTCTCTCTCAAAGAATCAGCATCGCTATTCAGCGAGGCAACGCTGCCAGCCTTTTGGGCACTATGCCACGGGGGCCTTATTTAGATTTAATTTAGTTTTAAGTTGTAGTTTATTTAGTTTAAGCTTAGATTTAATGTCATTGTAAATTGCTTTTATTATGGTAACTAATTAGATAAGTAGGTACCAATTTGTGACAAAGACGTTGTACAAGTGATTTAATAGACTCTAACTGACTTGCAGTTGTACATGAGATCTTAGAACTTTTTGCGGTGCAGACTTGGCATTTTTTACATTTCATATTTTTTATGCGATATTTATTACTTTTACAAAATCATCCAAGTTTGTACCTATGCCTATTCAATTAATAAAATACAAGACAAGCATAATTTTTCACCGGACTCTACATTATTTTTAACAGTTTGAACCTGCGCTACGCTTTTAACACGCCCATTACACCACAAGTAACTATTCAGACTATAAGCTTCACATATCTCAAAGAATACCGAAAAGTGAAAAGTCATTCTTCGGGACTTTAAAAGATTGTAGAATATCAAGGAAAATGTATCCCCGCGCGCGGCGGGTCGACTTGTGATACTTTTGACACAGGTGCATGATTGATGCGAACAGTTTCGGTCAACTTGCCGAGTTATTTACTCGCGTCTTGTCTTAAACCATTTTTGCTACCCCACATTGGTCTGCCTTCCCACCATAAATTATTTATCATTCCCATCTATTATTTGCACTTACTAAATAGTTCAATAATAAATACATTTGCTGTTGTGTTTTAAATTAAATACACGAGTACGGACATGAGGTTTCATTTTACTATCCTACCTACCTATCTATGGGGAGAGTAATATCAGCTTTTCATACCAAAGTTGCGTCAGCGCAAAGTTAAATAAAATGTTGGGAATGACCAAATACTGATACCAGTCTCACCCCATGTACTTACTCGCGAACACATGTGATGTATTAGGTATGTATTAATGATGACGAATTGGTGACACATAATTATGTAATAATCATTTACAAATCAATATTCGGCATTGATTAAATAGTACCTCTAATTCAGGAACAAAAACAATGTAATGCCAACCCGCTGTTGATTTCCATAATTATTCATGTTCGCAGCACTGTGAATATTGACTGAGCAATAAACATTAAATTTAACATTTTGTTACATTTTAGCGTCTTAAATTGCTGTTATACTATGCGTTAATATATTTTTATATCGGCTGTAGCACATTTTCCCATTTATCTTTACAATGCGTAAAAATGCGGTGTGGTTCAGAGGGTCGAGCACGACTTTACGAAAGCTGCGTAACGTAAAGTCGAATAGTAAACGTTGTCGAGTTTGTATGACGTTTGGAACAGCGCCCGCCCGTGAGCGTATTCTGAACTAAAATTTAGTATGAGGTTTCTCGATCTCGATACGATAACCGTAACGTTACGCAGCATTCGTAAAGTCGTGCTCGACCCTCTGTTTAGAGACAAAATAAGATTACGATAGCGGTGCTACGAGCCTTCTTGTAGCGCGCGCGCGTAGCAGCAAACTGGCGTAGAAGGAAGGGAATGAAGTTCTAGAAATATATTTCCGTTATTAGTAAGGCTTAAGAACACCAAATGTAACTATCGCAGACTCCTTGCTTGCTAGCATCAAAATAAATGGGTATGTATTATGCTTACAATGTGAGATGAGTGATTTCTTGATTGATTTTTAAAATACAAATCATCAAAGAGGCCATTAAGACCGATACTCATACAATAAGAGGTCGATAGCAACGCAAGCGCTCTCACGACAGGTTTGAAGGAATCCCGCAACGGTTTTCCGACTGATGAGTACCGATAAGTGAAGCTGGTGTTAGGTTTTCAGGTTTCTCATAATGCTGGGAATAACTATTTTGTTATTTTCGTCGTCTCATATACCTACCTGCAAGTATTTAGGTGTAAATTTATTGGCCCCATACCACTTAAAGGACCTAGTAGAACCTATTTTGAAATCATACGTGATTTATAATATCACTCAACATTTAATTCAAAGTATTATACCGTAATGATCCTTTTCTGAAGAACATTTTTGACGAAAATGTTATTCGTATAATACTTACTTACAAGGTACCTACAATCTACTATCGCAGTTCGCAGGAAAATCTTCTAAAATTAGGTAGCTTTCAGAAAGTTGGTACGCTTGTAGGTATCTTATTAATCTTTTGTAGGAGATTTCGCGACGCGGTGCACAAGTTTAAAGTAGAGCTAGCCGAAGAGCGATCGACGAAGTTGCGGTGTCGTGACCAAAGCGGATTACGAGTAAGTACTCGGTTCCGCAGCCGGCAGCCGCCCGCTTCGACTTTCTGGTAACTCGATTATTTGAACCTATTATCGTTCCCAGTTTAGAGTTCGCGTTTTTAACCTTCCTCGATAGTAGCATGAATAAATTTACTTTATCATTATCATGGGGTGTAGCGATTAATGCAAAATAATAGATCACTGTTATACGATCGATACTTCCACGGTTTTCATTGTGTTTGACAAAAATATGGCAGAAGTCATCTTCTGCCCCTGGTTTTTCTTTTCGGTTTGTGCTCGGTTTTTAGAGCGGTAATATTTGGAAAGCTTGCGGTCAATGCATGGTTAATGATCAAATTTAATTTACGCCTAGATTAATGCCTTTTCTAATTTCACTAAACAATACATCACCGTTACAAATACCAATACCATTCAAAACGTCTGGCAGCTTCCAAAACGTTCATTAAGAAACGAAAACTATCTACAGCGCTACAAGACGAATGCTAAACTCGCGTCGTATTTGTGTTATGTAAGGCAAAGCAGCCCATAAGCGTACCAAATTGAGTGCAAATCAAGGCCCTTATCTCTGCGTAATGGAATGCGTAACGTGAACAAATCGTCTGCCGACTGTCGGGGCGTCTTGCCACCGCACTAGAGAAGCAGCGCGTAGCGATAGTTCGGATAACACCTTGTTTGCATTTTAAAAACTGGAATATAAAAAAAAACTCTACCTTAAACCTACATCAGATTTTAAACCTTTACTCATGCATGTCTTGTAGGCACCCCAATCCCAAAAAAACGATGCACTATATTTTTAAGTACCTATAATAGACAAGTGAATATTGATTGTTAAGTCAGAAACCAAAACATTGTATTAAAATAGAGATACAAAACAAACGCTCGCCGTAACGCGAGGCCGATTTATAATATTCTCGCTTCAAATATTTAGAACGTAAAGACCAGCATGGTAGGGTAGTTAATCCTTTTCCTCTAAGTACTTTATTATTATACATAGATATATGAATACATGTATATATTACTTTATTTATGTAAATAAAATCGTAAACTGATTGGGTCATCTATCAACGCAGTACGCACAGCCCAGCGGTTAGGACCTAAAGAGACTTGAAATTTTGCACAGGGATATTGTCTTATAGTACATATATATAGTGTAGGCATTCTAGGCATCCACTACGGAAGGATTTTTGGAATATCCACCCCTGAAGGGCTAAAATAGGGAATGAAAGTTTGTATGAAACTCCGTCTATTTTGAAGTTAGGATCTTCAAATTTTGTGTTAACGCTAACGATTGCAAATACATTTTTACGCGTCACATTGTTTTTGATAATTCCACCCCCGGAAAGGTGAAAACTGGAATGAAGTTTATAGAATAACGTTGTTTTTAAAGTTACGATTATAAAGCTCATAAGTGAAAGGGATGGATTTTGCGAAATACCCACGCGATAGAGAGTTTTGCTACGAGAGTGAAGCCGCGGGCGCAAGTTAGTATAAGAAGAAAATAAATTCACGATATATACTTAGGTACCTACTTAGCTCACTTTGTCTGCAATCAGAACTTGATACCTTAACAAATGTTAAAGTAATTTTTCAGTTATTACATACCTACCTACGTTACAGAAGAATACTTCAAGTGTGAAAATTTAATTCCGTTCTCGAGTAAAAAGTTGGTGGCCGTTATAATTAGCCAAAAGGCACGGAGCCAAAGTAGAAGGCAGAAGAGGGTTCAATGACAGACAAAGTGGATATCTCACCGACAGCCGCGGCATTCGTGCAGCGCCGACTCTGCAACAAAATAATGCAAGTAAAATATTTGTATTCTGACAATTCCATGTTATACCTACTTATTTATAAATTATGCAATATTTTTTCGTTCTCTGTTCTCGCGTGGACTTCGGAAGAGCTTATTAGAAGCAAACTTTGGCCATCATTGGGCAGCGATCAAAGGGTCACAGGTCACAGTGTGCAGACCCCTTTCGTCAACCCTAATTTTGTTGAAGAAGTCAATTACGTAACAGAGTCGTAACCGAAACTTCAAGTGACTAAGTTTAATAAAACTCATGAAATGAAACATGTTAAAATATCGTAAGTACTTAGTAGGATGAAGGAGTGATAATTAATAAAAATATAAACGCATTGACCGGATAATGATAATTGATAACTGACGACCGCGCAATATGCTATTATGAATTGACCGAATTGATACGTTGAGTGACTCAGTGACATTGCAGTATGTATATCTCTTTATTGTACATAAAACATGAAATAACAGATAACAGAGCAAAAGAAATGTGCAAATGTACAGTCATTAAAAATGTTCTCTGCCGTCGTACCGTCCCACTCTGTGATGATGATACGGATAAATTCGTGAGTATAGTGTAAACCATGTTGATGAAACGTGTTGTACGCTTTTATCACAATTAATTATATACGCATGTCGTAGGTATACACTATTTGAGATTTACGTAATACTCGTAGATGAAGAGTTAGCAGCAGCTTAAATTTCCGTGACGCGCTGGCGAGGTCGTATCCATCGTAAAATACCTACAGTGCAGCTTGAGATTCGATTGGCTTTGTGCTTCACGTGAAGTGTGGCCAATGCAGACGTGGCACGCGATTTCACGTGCGACGCTTCCTCGATTACCGCCGAGTTTAGTTTGCATTCCACGTAGGTACCTACTCGTATCTAATGATTTTTTGCGATATCCGTAACTTCTTAGATTTCACGGTGTAGGTAGGAAACTTAAGGTTTTATACGTCTATACGCCTATGTATTTTATTAATAACACAATCCGCCTCGGAAGAGTACACTCCCCAAACCTATTTATTCACGGCGCACCTCTCACCACAGGTTAAGTATTTTGTCTCAGCGCCCTAGTTTAAATATGCAGGTATTTTAATTTTGTACAATAAAATGGCTCTAGAACAACAAGACAGGTAGGTACGGAACCCAAAAAAACGATTAAGATTAATCGAAAAAGGCCTTATCAAATGGGTACACAAATCGTCTTTTTAGGGCTCCGTATCTCAGAAAAAACAGAACTCTTATAGGATCACTTTGTTGTCCGCCTGTCTGTCTGTCTGTCTGTCTGTCAAGACAATTTTTCTCTGGAACGCGTGGAGGTAGCAGGCTGAAATTAATATTATCAAATATTCAAGCCTGCAGTCCCTTGAAGCTGTTAAAAAATCAAACTTCTAGGCCAGCGCAATCAAAAGATACAGTCATTAGAAAGGTTGTTTCCATACAAATTGCCGTACTCTGAAAACCTAAAAGGTACTTCCAGTTGTCCTAGAAATCTAAAATTTGGTATGAAGGTAGCTCTTAGGAAATTCTCAAAATCTAATTTTTTTAAAAATGTCTGTCTATATATGGTATAGGTATATATATGTATACAATACTCACTTATTAAACTTCTCTAAAGGTCCTAATAAACTGATTTCGCAAAATTGCATTACTCAAATACGTATGATGGTTCGGTCAATAGTTTTCAAAAGTTCTCAAAAAAATTCTAAAAAGTGGCCTACAGGAAGTACAACATTAAAAAATGTACCAAAATGGTTTAAAATTTTGAAGTTGCATAGGAACAGAGCTTGTAAAAGTTTAGATGTATAAGAAGTATGATGATACAAGAAATGTTTTCATCACGAGTTGTGATTGAGGAAAGCGCGAGCATGCGAAGTTGCGGATACGGCGCCATCAGCATCAATCAGAGGGGACGCGAGGACGCAACGGCCGGAGGCTGCGGTCGCACTGTGCACGTCGCTATGTATACTTGTATATGGAGAAGTCATAGATATTTATATTGATTTATGTACGTCCCATCTGCATAGCTTGCCGAAAAAAATCGATAAGTAGTAGTTTCTTTTTGCTTTCAAATAGAGTGCTATTAAATCGTTCTCCTGAAAGTTAGCTATTACATACAACTTGTATCAAAAACTTTTTCTAATCGATCACCTGTAAACAATATTAATAACGACTTATTAGATAGACTACAACTACAATCAAATCTTCAGAGGTTTGCGAACTGGTAACATACTAACTACGGTGGTGGTGGTACATTCGGTGGTTTAGGTAGCCTAAATTTAAAATTTACCCGTATTACCCGTATTACCCGTATTACCCGTATTAAATTCGTGGTACTGAACTAATATTCGGCGTTTGTTCAATAGTAAAGTTGATTAATTTTGTGACAACAATGGTTTCGGCTTGGCTTGGAGGGTTTAGAACTGTCACACAGATGCACAGCCCGATGGCGCGGGCGCGGCTCCCTGCAGCCGCCTAATATTGCTACTAAATTAAACGGTTACTTAATTGGCTTTATGAATCAAAAGACTATTCACGTTTGATTGCTATGCTATTATGGTCACTAACATACCAATGTGAAAAATCTAACGAATGCAACTCGGTTTTAGGGTTCCGTATAGCCAAAATGGCAAATGCGGGACCTTAATGGTTTCGTCTTGTCCGTCCGTCCGCGGCTTAGCTCAGCCCCCCGACTACGAAGTGCAAAATTCGAATTTCGTATCGTGCCGTCCCTCTCAAGCTAATATTATTTAACACGAGAGTGAGCGGGACGATACGATACGAACTTCGAGTTTCGTAGTATGGGGGCAAAGACTATTAGTGCTAGAAAGCTGTAATTTTGCGTAGATATAGTTACATTTTAATTAGGCCGACAAAGTGCTGGAATATAAAATCTTTGAAAAATGTTTTATGGTGTACACATAAAGTGGGGATGAAATTTTTATTTCTCATCTACCCCATAATGTGGGGTATCGTTGGATAGGTCTTTTAAAAATATCGGGAGTGTTGTAAGATCATTTTTCAATTGGATTGCTTGGCGACATATTTAACTTTGAAGTGCTCATTTTTGACAGAGTCAAGTGCCCCCGCCCCCCCTCTACTAGAGAGACTGTTGTATTTGAAAATGTGAAAAAAATCAGAGCAGTAGTGCATATAGTGAATATAAAAGGAAAACTATCAGGGGGGCCAGCACGTAACAAAATGGCACGCGTGCTAGCCCCCCTGAGATAAGTGGGCTTTACAGGTTTACAAGTAATAGTTGACCAACTGAATTATAACATGAAACTACCATAAGATTCAATCGTAGTGAAATAAATGGATCACTCACGTATGTCAGTCGAGTATAGCCCGACATGTTTTGGACTAATCCGTAGTCCTTCCTCTGGGCGCACACACTACGCCGGTGGCGAGACGTAAACATGTCGGGCTAGCTATACTCGACTGACATACTTGAGTGATCCGTTTATATCACTACAACATATTTATGTTTGTATTGTCAGTACCGACATAAAATGACCGCATTGATTAGAAGTAGGGCTCAGCTAACACTGGTTTGTAATAGGTGTGACGAAAATACCTTTAAAATTAGGTATTTATGCCAGGACTTTTTGTAATGGATATGAAACCCTATCCTGGGCGTGTCCGGTCGGGCTTGGCCGGTTTTTAGGGTTCCGTACCTCAAAACGAAAAAACGGAACCCTTATAGGATCACTTTGTTGTACGTCTGTCTGTCAAGACCCTTTTTCTTTGGAACGCGTGGAGGTAACATGCTGAAATTAATGTCAAATACTCAAACCTGCGGTCCCTTGAGGCTGTGAAATCAACCTTCTAAGTCAACGCAATCAAAAGATACAGTCATTAAAAAGGCTATTTCCATTCATATTGCCGAAATCCAAAAACCTAAAGGGTACTTCCAGTTGTCCTAGAAACTTGAAATTTGGTATGAAGGTAGCTCTTATTAGCACAACCACTCACAAAAGTCTCAAAATGTTAAATTTTTATGTCTGTCTGTAGATTTAGCAGACCAATATAAGTTGACCCCACACTTAGGAGCAGGGTTCTGCTAACACTGGACTTCTTAAAACACTAGGGAAAAGCGTTAAAATCTTTCTACGGAACCCTCGTGCGCGAGTCCGACTCGCACTTGTCCGGTTTTTGTTATAATTTTAATCCTAATTTACGTGAGGAATTATTCATATACAATATATATGCTTTACCTTGTAATGTTGATAAATTTAGTATACTTCCTCTATTGGATATGTGAAGAAGAATCATACACGATATTTTAATTAACTTTGGTCATTTTAATCATCGTGAATGTCGCCCGCCGCCGCCTGACGGGTACATGGCAGCCGCAATGCTAACATTTTAATCCTATTCCATTGAACGAACGAAAAGGCATTCAATACGATATAGAAATTTTTAAGCATTTAATTTTTCAACTTTGTCAGATATTGCCAGCATTTTTCATGTGTGTTCAATTTCGGTTATTGTTTTCATGTAGCTCCCATAAAATAGAACAACAATTGGGGACATCGCCAGCCCTACAGGCCTAATCCACTACAACTGTAGGAAACGTACCTAGTGGGTATCTAATCAAGTTAATTTAAAGTGGTGAACAGTATCTAGAGCTGCAAAAATAACCTACAGGCTACACTAATATACTAAGAAGCTGTAAAGTATTACAGCTTTCTTTACGTTCGTGGCGGGTTTATTAAAAGCTCACGTTTTCATTAATTATGAGGTGGAACATGGCGTTTCTGAAAGCGAGTTGGGATCAGTTATTAAAAGGCTTTCAAGGCGAATGGTTCCCAGCGGAGGGCGGCCACCCTCGGCGGTTTATGGAACCATGGCGGCGTCACGTAGCTGAGACGATACCGCAACTATACTAGCTTATGCTGATAATAAGAAAAGTTGCAACAAAGAAGCGAAAGAAACTCGCATAGTTATTCGTTTCTTATTGTTCAAAGATTCTTAAATAGCGTCTACCTATAGTTATGTCACGTTATGTGCAGCGCGTAAGGCTAACTTTAAATTAAAACATAATAATGAAGCTTTAATAATTTAAATTTCCTTGAATAGTCGTGCATGAAGTCGAGGTTACCTGCGTTGAGATGAGAAAACTGTAGTTAAAATCAACTATATCTAGGCTATTAATATCTTTGATAAAACATAAAAGTCAGTTAGTACATCAAGTTAGTACTTACAAGTATTAGTTATTCTGTGCGTTAAGTCAGTACCTAATGTGAAAAGTTTATCAAAACACTGAATTATCTAAATGTATCTTACGATACTACGATTATCTTCATAAAAATGACGACCGGATAGCCTAGTGGTTAGAGACCCTGACTATGAAGCTTGAGGTCCCGGGTTCAAATCACAGTCGGGGCAGATGTTTGTATGATGAATACGAATGTTTGTTCTCGGGTCTTGGATGTGTAATATGTATATAAGTATGTATTTATCTATATATGTATGTTTATCCGTTGTCTAGTACCCATAGTACAGGCTTTGCCTAGTTTGGGACTAGGTCAATCGGTGTCAATTGTCCCATGATATTTATTTATTATTATATTTATTATTTTGCTTTTAGTTTTTCTTGCAGCCCTATTTGTCCACGTCCACGAATGGTAGACCAGCGGTGACAGGTTTCCAACGGGATGGACGGTTTTTTCTTTCAGAAGCAAACGGTAAGTAGGCAGGTACAATAAGCTGAGTAGGTTGCAAATGTATAGAGCCCTGTTTTCCTGACTGAGGTCCGCATCCGCAGACCCTGGAGGTCTAAAAACATATCGGGGGGTCCACGGACAAAATATAAATATGACGAAATTAATAACGAAAGCGTCAACATAAAAAAAATATAAAAAAAATGTCAGACTAAAATCAATCCATATTAAGTAATTGTTAAGAAGTTATTTATTATTATTATTTATTTATTATTATTAAAAAACCATTCTCAACGCATCACGTCAAACTGGTGATTGGCTCCCGATACCTATAAACAAGCAATATTTTCACTTTGTAATTTGTACTGACATCTTTTTACTCATTTTCCGCATAATTTCCTTTTACCGAAAATGTGCTAAGCACCAAAAAACGTATAAATCAAGTCTGATATTCGTCGGCATAAATAAAATGTAATTTACGACTACGTTTTTACATTTGGCGAATAAAATGACGTTGCCGAGAGCATCGGGGAAATGATAAGTAAGAGAGCGCCAATGTCGCCAATACAGAAAAAAATATTTGATATTTTTTCTCGGCACGTTTCCTGACGTAATATAATTTCGTGTAATGTTAAAACCCTTGCGTAATCTTCGGAGTTGGCGCAACGGTCCCCCCGTGAACATCAAATCTGTTTGCTCCCAGCCAACTGCAGTTGATAACTGTACCTATTACATCTAATTACTTAAATTCTGTGCGACTGGAATCCTGATTTCGATAATGTGCTTTAAACTAATCTCTAGAATAGGTATTAATGCACCCTCCGTGACCTAAGGCAAATTCATAACTCCTCACTAGTTGTTACAGGCTATGTGTCGAATGGTTATAGGCCTTTGGAGACTAGCTATAAGGCTTTCTAAAGGTCCACTAAGAAACAGTACAAAGGGATCAAGGGAACAAGGAGTATTAATTAGGGCGGCAGCGGGCTGGACGTGCGCGGACTACCGAGCGCCCAGCACCCAATAAACGCCAATGATTTAATAACACTGCCCTCGCCCCAACACTTATTAATCCTCAGTAGAAAATTCAACGGCACCCGATGTAATCATATTATTGCTAAGTATATATTCACGCTCCTTCTTTAAATTTCTTCGCAAACCAGAGCCGCAACTTTTTTGGAAGGCTTTTTTCTGTAATGGGCTGCTAACCATCAAAAGGTCAAGACTCTAAAATATGAATTTTGACGGTATGATGAAGTTACGCAATATTAAGATCCTTTCACGATATTCTTTAACTTTCTCCATGATATCGGCTTTATTGAGTCTAATCTTATCCGGGCCTGGGAAATATAAGTGTTTAACTATCTATTAAATGTGATAGCCGATGAGGAAGGAAGTGTAGCGAACTGGGAGTATTTGCGCAGCATGGCAGAGCCTGCAGGAAATGCACTTCCGTCGAAGCCTTCTCGCGGACGATCTCACTCTGGCTCATTTATTTTGTATTGCGAACTAGGGATGATCGATATTAATAAAAACATCGATGTTGACATCGATGTTAACATCGATTCAGGAGTATCGATATACGATATATTATATCGAAAGAAAAACATCGATGTCGGCAAACATCGATGTTTTTCTTAGCAAAATAAAAAATGTATTATAATCTATTACTTCATTTATTTAATAGTAGTTTATGCAACTGCTACATAATGAGTGTTTTAAGGCCTAATTATGTGGAGTTGCATACATTACTTTATCTACACACATATTATAAGTACTCTAAGATGGTTTCAGAAGCCAAAGGCATATATCATACCCATACCTGTCACGAATTTAACTGTTTTTTTTTAATCATAGACAAACTTACCGAGCTGACGTTTCGTAAACAGTTTTTTTTTTGTAAAAAAAAATCAATATCACATTATTAATTATACATGTCGGACTGAACTCGACTTATATACGTCAGTGATCCGTTTTATTTCACTATGATTGTAAATTACGTTGGTTGTCAAATTCGAAAAATCATTCGACATCGAATTCGATGTCGTAATGACTATTACTTTACTGCAGGACCTGCTGGTGGAGGTGGTTGGCGGCGGAGGCGACGATGTACTGCAATGCTGGTCATTTTCTACGGTTTCTGAACGCATTTTAGAGGACTTATAATATGTGTGTAGATAAATGTATTTAATACACAAACTAGAAAAAGTCTTTGCCTTTCATTGGTAGAGAATAACAGATAGACCTCACTCGATACTAGCAATCTTCGCGGATTTTTGACTCGCGATAGCCGCCATTAATTTACTAAGTGAACTAATGCTAACAAGTCAGCGAAATGTCAGTAGTTCATCTAATTCATGCTGGGTGGCCTAGAGTAATATCGATGTTCCGATATTTCTCTTAACATCGATGTGTCGATGTTTTCGAGGACGTAACATCGATGTAAAAATATCGATGTTGTCCGTCTAAACATCGATGTTTATCTAACATCGATGTATATAGATCATCCCTATTGCGAACCTATATACTAGATTGTACATACAGTACACGGTCATCTTTTAACTTATCGGCTTATTTTATGCACTTATATACTTTACTAGCTTATGCCCCGCGGCTTTGCCCCCGTGAAATATTTCAAAATGGGCTAGTTCCCTATTCCGTGGGAATTTCGAAAAATCCCTTCTTAGTGCACCTCTAGGATACTCAAAGTACATGTGTGCCAAACTTCAAGTCTCTAGGTCCAGTGGTTTAGGCTGTGCGTTGTCTGTCAGTCAGTCAGTCAGTCAGTCAGTCAGTCAGTCAGTCACGGTACTGTTTTATAGGTATAGATGTTTGTCCATGTGAATCACAGGGCACATTAGGTACCTTGATACGCGAGACCCGTTATTTTGCCTATACTTACTTAATAACTTTATTAATCTGCTGTCAGGCCACTATATAAGAATTTCGTACCTGAATGCACCAAAATTCAGTGAAATAAAAACGTGCTGAAGGTGACTGATAATATGTAACAATTTAAATATTAAATACTTAACAGCTCTCTATTAGCTGCTAGCTCCACTACGCATTTATACCACCTATTAGATTAGACCTTGCACTACCTACACTATTTAGTCAGCTTCCTATTATCCAACCAAGATTTACACTGATTCAATATAAAAAGTAAACCCAGAAAATTCAGTAATAAGAGCTAAACCTAAATTTGTAGGCTAGTTAGCGTAGGTAGTAAATTGTCTAAATGCTTTAATTTCCACTTGGGGCGATTCATATTCGTGATAATTTCAAATGAATTTAATTTCCAAGCGGTAGAAGTGGCGCACCTAAATCCGAATTTCTCCAGACCGATAACAGGAACATATTTCCGGTGGAGCGGCTTTATCTTTTGGTCAAAATGCTTGTCGTAGCGTCAGCTGGTGTGAATACCGACGACACACAATGGCAACGGTGGCAACTTTTACAGATACGTTCTAAAGGTGTCGTGTAAAATGTAATGAGTAATGTAAACAGGAAGGAAAACATCGTGACGAAACCTGCACACACCTGCGAAGCAATTCAATGATGTGTGTGTAGTTCCCATTTCGCACTGGGCCCGCGTGGGAACTATAGCCCAAGCCCTCTCATTCCGAGAGGAGGCCTGTGCCCAGCAGTGGGACGTAAAAAAGGCGTAAAGATGATGGTGATGAATGTAAACAGTCGTGGACGATACTCTTTTACTTAAGTAGGTACTTTTTGTACCGACTATTAACGCAGTGGGTTAATAACAGACAAAAAGTGTCCAAGGACCGATCAATATAGTTTAATTCAGCAATGTGATCAATTAAGTATTTCCTTTTTGTCTTTCATTAACTTAGCAACTAGTATAAGTTCTTTTGACATCTATCTATCTATACCTATAAAACAGTGCCGTGACTGACTGACTGACTGACTGACTGACAGACAACGCACAGCCTACACCACTGGACCTAGAGGCTTGAAATTTGGCAAACATATACCTTGAGTATCCTAGAGATGCACTAAGAAGGGATTTTTCGAAATTCTCACGGGATAGGGAATAAATGGGATTTATATTTTCGGATCAAAGTGGCTCTATCTCAGTAACTATAATTATTAGACATTTCAAATTTGGCATGCAAATAGGTAACAATAACAGCTAAAAACGGTTTTCAGGATTTTCCGAAATTCCCACAGGATAAAGACCAAATAGAATTGACTGACTAGCGGATATAGAGAACACTCACAGCCTAAACTACTGGTGCTAGAGACCTGAAATTTGTAATACATGTCTAGAGTATCATAGAGGTGCTCTAAAGAAGGATTTTCTGAAATTCCCTTGGGATAGAGAAATATCTTAACTTTGTTTCTTTGTTTGTAGGAGGTAATCTCTGAAACTTTCACCAACAGAAAGCTACACTATCCCTGATTAACATAGGCTACTTTTTCTCCGGGAAAATGCACAATTCCCGCGGGATGGAAACAAGTGAATTCAATTACGGCATAAAAGTAGCCTATGTCAATCAGAAACAGAGTAGCTTTCTATTAAAGAAAATATTTTTTAATTGGTCTAAATGCAAAATTCACTTATTTCTATCCAACGGGAATTTTGCATTTTCCTGAGGAAAAAGTAGTCAGTCAAGAACTGTATGTAGCTTTCTATTAGTGAAAGTTTTTTTGTAAAATCGATATAAAGCGTTAAAATGCAAAATTAACGCGGAATAGAAATAAGTGAATTCAACTTCAGAGACGCCATAAAAGGGATATAAACACTAACCACTACGCCACCGGAAGGAAAGAGGGGGGGGGGGGGCTCGGGGGGCGCAGCCCCCCGTCATAAAAACGGCACAGAAAGTACTCTTTCTTCCAGGGCATTGATAAGTAGCGAGCCACTACGCCAACCGAAGGAAGGAGGGGGGCTAGGGGGGCGCAGCCCCCCGCCATACAAACAACACCAATACTACTTCTTCCTCCAAGCCATTTATCAGTAGCAAGCCACTACGCCTCCGGAAGAAAAGAGGGGCTCGGGGGGCGCAGGCCCCGCCATAAAAAGGTCACAAGCAGCACTCCTTCCTCCAAGCTATTTATACGTAGCAAACCACTTTTTGTTATACAGAACTTAATATATCCGCGGTATAGCAATAAACAAATTCTACACGGACGAAGTCGCGGGCAACAGCTAGTTAAACTATACCCTGAGACTCAATCATACTACTAATACTACTACTACCTCTACCTACTTAGTAAAATAAATGAATCATTCAAAAACATGTCAGGCTAAACTCGACTTACAGACGTGAGTGGTCCGTTTATTACACTATGATTGAGTCTGACTGTAGTTTCATCTTAAAACTAGTAGATATAGGTACACTTACTTACTTACTTCATATCATGAATGTCGCTGTTATTTTATTAGGGTTCCGAAGCCAAAATGTCAAAAAGGAACCCTTATAGTTTCGTCATGTTCGTCTGTCTGTCCGCGGCATAGTTTAATGACTATTGGTACTAGAAACCTGTAATTTTGCATAGGTATACATATTAATTAGGCCGAAAAAGTGCTGGGACAAATCTTGAAAAAAACATATTTTTTTTGGGGTAGGTACCTCCCCTACACGTAAACAGATGATTGATTTTTTCTCGCCCACCCCATGGTGAGGGGTATCGTTGAATAGGTCTTTCAAAAATATTAGGGGTGCTCAAAGATCAGTTTGCGAAATATCTAGCTTTGTAGTGCTCATTTTTGTTGGAGTCCAGGGTCCCCCCCCCCTCTACCACTTACTGATAAATTTGGAAATGTGAAAAAAATCAGAGCAATAGTGCATGTAGTGAATTTAAAAGGAAAACTATTAGAGATAAGCAGGTTTTACAGGTTTGGAAGTAATAGTTAATTATGTGTGTCTATGTCAATAACCGTTGTAAATTGACCCCACACTGCTTACAATTTGCTTAGGAATAGGGCTCTGCTAACACTGGATACAATAGGTGTGATGAAAATAACTATAAATTAGGTATCTATGCCAGGGCTTTTTCGTAATGGCTTAAATTATATTATTAGGAACCCTATCCTGGGCGTGTCCGGCACGCTCTTGCCCGGTTTTTAAATGTTTCATTACATAAGTAGGAAAAGTTTCATAAAATAAGTACATGCTCGTTTGTATCTTTTGAAAACTGTTACTAAGCAAAGGAAATAACGTAAAGTCTACAAAGTTAATTTTCTATGATATCGTGACTCATAAAAACCATTCTGGTCATACCATTTTACACATTTGTAAAAATATATTATGTGAGAGGGTCAACGGAGCTCAGCTTAGCGGAGCTCCTATATTTTGTTAGTTTTGGTCTTCGGCCCTGACGCAATACTCATCTAACCTAGTCTACCTATTTAACTAGATTGGCCTACCCTTGTTAGGTAGGTCTGCTTTGGTGGGCTTACGTTATTTGACAAACAATAATAAACAATGTGTTGTCAAAATACAAATCACGTATCTACTTAATGAAAATTTTAAAAGTGTAGTAGTGTTGAGATTAATTATGGAATCATTTATGTTGTCAATCGTTGGTTGTCAATGTAAATTGACAGAACACCATTGCAGATATCCTATTTTTTTACCTAAGTTTTAAAGTCTAACCGTATCAAGTAGGTACCTAATTAGGTAGGTACCATTTTTTTTTAACAATATTTATTTTAAAAACGCAAACAGCAATTCAACTCAACTAGCTATAAATAATTACTTAGGTATATACTTTTTAAATGAAAACAATGAAGCGAAAAAGCCGGAAAGAAAACCACAAGTGCAAGGGGTGAACGTGAACGAAGTCTCCAAGGTGAGTAAATGGTTACGTCCGGCACGGCAGGCGACCGCAGACCCGGCTGCATCCCGTCCCGAGGCGCCTTACTGGACTCGCATCGCATCCGTTCCAGGAACAAGGTAAACTAACTTGGTGCTACAACAAATAACAATAACAACCTCTACATATGCTTGAACATGTCTTTCCAATAACTTTAATTCCCACCCATAACGGGATGTTGAATTGAAATGTTTATTTGGGCAGCTTTCAAAATGGGCAAATTTCCAAATCTTACAAGATGTTTTAGGTACTTATACACAATTTATTTTAAGTTTGTCGTACGTGTATCAAATGCGAATCAGTAAATACGAGTAAGCACTTTGCTAAATAACTTGACCCTACCCCGGAATATCAAAGTCAAAAATGATAAGCTACAGCATAAATAAAAGGTCGAAGATGTTATGATACTATATCATTTCATTTCTTTATGTAGGTACGAAAATAGACATGTAAATGCAATCAACTTATTTGAACAGTATTAGAATAAGACTCAAAATAACATAAATAAGAATTTTCTGGCCGAGATTTTCAGAGGAAAGTCAATGTTGACCAAGAGAAATGGAATTTGCGGTACTTACTCGTAACACGTACGTAATGGCATCTAGACTAGAAGCTTGTCTAGTCACTGAAAGTTTGAATAAGTTGGTGTTCTCATCTCTCAGCAAATGTAAAACCAGGGAGTGTTGGAAAAGGTGTTCAAAAAACATTTGAGCAAGAAACGTAACTACCTACCTACTCCTACATGGCTGGGCTTGCTCTCGTTTTAATTTATTTCTTAAACTACCTACTTTACTTAAAGCCTTTACTAAAAAACGACAAAATATTGTATTGAAGTCCTTTATCTCCCGCTTTTATTTAGTCCGTGTCCATAATTCCAGAGACACCCTGTAAGGATACTGCAATGTAAGTCACTCTATACGAGGGGCGGCTGAAAAGTAATCTAGCTAACAATGAATCAAAAGACTGTCGTGGCTAATTTTTTTTTATTTTTCTATATAGTCCCCTGCTAGTAAAATGCACTTATTAAATTTTTAAAATATTGAATTTAAACCATTAAAAAAAATCTTTCGGTTTGTCGTCAAAAAAGTCAGTAACCGCAGCCTTCATTTCGTCATCGGTCATAACCTCACACATCACCTTCGTCCCCTGAGGTCTTTCTTGAGAAGTCTAAACAGAAAATAGTCACAGGGGGCTAAATCTGGACTATAAGGGGGGTGGTCAATGGTTTCGAAGCCATTGTCTTTAATTGCTAGCTTCGTTGTGCGGGCGGTATGCACTGGTGCGTTATCGTGCAAAATCAGAATTCCTTTGCTTAGTTTACCTCGCCGTTTTTCTTCTATTGTCTCTCTTAGTTGATATAGTAAGTTTGAGTGCTGATTGCATTCATCGTAGTTTTCTTCGGTAAATAATCTATGAGCAAAATCCCTTCTGTGTCCCAAAAGATTGTAGCCATAAGTTTACCTGCCGATGGACAGACCTTGAATTTCCGAGGCGGCTTCTCATCCTTAAATTTCCACTGTAACGACTCTTGCTTACTTTCCGGGTCCCATTGTCGAATCCAAGTCTCATCACATGTTACAATTCTAGAAATTATTTCTTCCTCTTTCCCTCGACTCATGTCCAAAAACTCTTCGCAACATTTGACACGCCTCTTCATGTCAAATGCAGTCAACATTCTGGGGACCCAACGTGCACTAACCTTGGACATGTTCAAATGCTCATGAATTATTTCATTGACTCGCTCTTTACTGACGCCCACATTTCTAGCTATCTCCCATTGCTTCACTCGTCGGTCCTCTGATATAATTTTTTTCACCCTGGCTACATTTTCATCGGTGACGGCCGAAACTGGTCTTCCGCTACGAGGATCATCTTCCAGGCTCTCACGACCTAACTTAAACTGCTTTGACCAAAACTTTATAACAAATTCGGAAGAACACGAACTGCCAAACACACGTAACATACGCTGTCTGATCTCCGAAGGCGTATTTCCTTCTTTAGTCAAAAACTTAATCACCGCACGCTGCTCGATTTTATCCATTTTCACTTTTTCTACCGACATGTTTGAAACAATTGTAGGAGACAAATAAACGTGATGCAATAAACAAATGAATGTAGTACATTTTAAAAATAGAATAACAAACGAATATAAATCCATACCAGCCAGCATTATTTTTGTATATATTTCTGACCAAGGAGATTACTTATCAGCCGCCCCTCGTATGTATTTACCTAATAGAAAGGCGAAATACGGCAAGCTTTTACTTTAACAATCCCGATAAACCTTTCATTACAATGACGTGAAACCCATGCACTTAGGTTCTGTTCCAGACTTGCCTGAAAGGAGAATAGTAACCTTTGTTTCATCTGTAAGCGCGACCGCGGCGCGAATGCGACACTCCACTGCACAAAATGAACACTATGGCAACATTCGCAACTTAATACTTAGATGCCTCGTTATCAAGTGAGCGCGACGCGAGGCTTGTTTGCCTCAGTTTAATTAACTGTAGTTTAAATCATGCTCGTCTCAAATATAGGACACCACTGAACTTTATGCAAACGGAGGAGGAAAAAATTACACGACGCATAGTATTTTTAACCCCTGACCCAAAAGAGGGGTATTATAAGTTTGACCTGTGTATTTGTGTATCTGTCTGTGGTATCATAGCTCCCTAACGGATAAACCGATTTCAATGCGGTTTTTTTAAATCGAAAGCTAGTTTAATCTTAATCAAGATGCCAGAGCTAAGTTTCATTAAAATCGGTTCACCCGTTTTTGAAATATAGAACTTTTATATTCGCTGTGTTAGCTATTTCTGCGCTTGTAGGAATGCTGTATCATAAAGAAATCAAAACAGCTTTGAAAGTCCGTAGTTAGAACTTGATTAGAACTTTGATCAATTGATTATTATGGTATTTTAAATGTATTAAATTTCATTGAAGTTATCGACATACCGGCAACTGATCTAACTTCTATACTGCAAAACTCCAAATGATATCAACGGAGCATCTTTGTGTATTTTTAGGGTTCCGTACCTCAAAAGGAAAACGGAATCCTTATAGGATCACTTTGTTGTCCGTCTGCCTGTCTGTCTGTTGAAGGTGTGAAAAAATCAAACTTCTAAGTCAACGCAATCAAAAGATACAGTAATTAAAAAGGTTGTTCCCATGCAAATTGCCGTACCCTGAAAACCTAAAGGGTACAAACTTCCAGTTGCCCTAGGAACTTGAAATTTGGTATGAAGGTAGCTCGTTATAGCACAACCACTCGGAAAAATCTCAAAATCTAAAAATTTTATGTCTGTCTCTTGATTTCACAGACCAATATAAGATGACCCCACACTGCGTACATTTTGCCTAGGAGCAGGGCTCTGCTAACACTGGACAACTTAAAACCCTGGGGAAAAGCGTTACAATCTTTGTACGGAACCCTCGTGCGCGAGTCCGACACGCACTTGTCCGGTTTTTTTATTATTATTACGGTTTTGCCGGTATAATCTATTCATCATCATCATCATCAGCCTATTTACGTCCCACTGCTGGGCACAGGCCTCCTCTCAGAATGAGAGGGCTTGGGCTATAGTTTCCACGCGGGCCCAGTGCGGATTGGGAACTTCACACACACCATTGAATTACTTCGCAGGAGTGTGCAGGTTTCCTCACGATGTTTTCCTTCACCGAAAAGCTCATGATAAATTACAAATGTATAATCTATTATTACATTTTAAATAGGTAGGTGTACCTTTACTTTAAGCGGGTATATCCATACACTAAAGTTATTAACTTCACTTATTGTTTTGTATTATAATAAATAATTAACTTTGCGTAAAAAAAAAAACATTCATATTATGTACCTTAATATTATCTTAATACTTGCTGAAGATTTTTTTCCATACTAAGTCAAGAGGCAGGCAGGTTACTCATTACCTCCCGAGATGGCGCTCTCCACTTGGCTGAATGGCGCTAACGAGATTCTTCCCCGCGCCCATAAATAGGTTGCGTACAAGTTCGAGTTGTTTAGACCGGCTTGGTCCTTTGGGATCTGCGGACCCCATCGGCCAAGGCTACTAACCTAACCAATTTCTTGGGCCTCTTTTGCAGGGTAGCGGGCCGACTTTCGAGTCAAGAAAAATTGAAACCCTGCACAATAAAACGAAAGCAATAATATTGATAGTCGATCATGCGTTAGAATATTAAATTTAGGTTAAAGATAATACACTTTACACTCCCAGCCAGAAAATATCAAGCATCTGCAGATTGAAGACACTTTTTCGTTTTTAGGGTTCCGTAAGAAATATGATGTCGGTGCGGTGCGAGCGAAATATTGTTTGAATGAAGCACCGACTCAATATTTTTGCTAGGCCATAAAAGTCATGGCTTTAGAGGATTATTTTATGTTATTTTCGTTTTTGTTAAAAGATTTCTATTCCACAATTTTAAGTTATGTTAATATTTAAAGAATTACCTCCAACTCCTAACCGTCAAGGAGGTGTATCTTCCATTATCACCTCATCAACACGAGATGATGACTACCAGACGCAAATACTCAAAATAGCTTTCGAAAATATATGAAACACATGATACGTGCCTATAAAATTTGAGGGTTGCCCTCGATTTCCCTGGGATCCCATCATCAGATCCTATTTTTGAAATCGGTAAAGCCGGCTTCGAGTAATCGGGGAATATACATTTAAAAAACCGGCCAAGTGCGAGTCGGACTCGCGCACGAGGGATCCGTAGAAAGAGTTTAACACTTTTCCCCAGTGTTTTAAGAAGTCCAGTGTTAGCAGAGCCCTGCTCCTAAGCAAAATGTACGCAGTGTGAGGTCAACTTATATTGGTCTGCGAAATCTACAGACAGACATAAAAAATTAAGATTTTGAGACTTTTCTGAGTGGTTGTGCTATAAGAGCTACCTTCACACAAAATTTCAAGTTTCTAGGACATCTGGAAGTACCCTTTAGGTTTTTGGAAATTTGCCATTTGTATGGAAATGGCCTTTTTTTAAATTACTGTATCTTTTGATTGCGTTGACTGAGGAAGTTGAATTTTTCACAGCTTCAAGGGACCGCAGGGTATTTGATATTAATTTCAGCATGCTACCTCCACGCGATCCAGAGAAAAAGGGCCTTGACAGACAGACAGACAGACGGACAACAAAGTGATCCTATAAGGGTTCCGTTTTTTCTTTTTGAGGTACGGAACCCTAAAGATAAAAAAATCCGACGAATTGAGAACCACATTTTTGAAGTCGGTTAAAAATAGACAACTCGATTTGTATATTCTATCGGCTTCATACTTTCGGTTGGTATTAAATTTATTCGTTGACCTCATGAGTGCAATGTTAACGTTTAAAGTAATTTAAAAAAATTAATTAATCGTAAGTCTCGTCAGGATTTTTTTAGCCAACCCACTCACTAAGCTTCTGTCTGTTATGGAATACCATTCATACGAGTACATAGAACGATGATAAGTAGGTAGGTACAAAGGTACAATCCTTTATTATAGGGTGATTTTTACCCTCACGTGGAATTACTTAACTGTGGCAGGTTTGATACACATTGTCTTCAAATAAAAGACAAGATGGGTCGTGTGAGAACGGTCACCATTCTACTCAAGTTTTTTTTTAAGAATGGGAGGACAACGCACACCACACGCAGACTACCTGCTAGTTAGATAAGAAGTGTCTTATAAATAGTTGCGCTTTGTGACCATCGATCGTGAAGGGTTCACCCAATTCCTTGTAGGCCAAGTTGCGTGCAATGCAAACTACATTTGTGACATAAATTCTCAATCTTCTTTTCTTCTGCACGCTGTGTGCATTTTAGTGACACGTAAAATTAATCACACTTCGGCTACAAAATTAATCACAATTCACCGCGGCTAGGTATAAATATCAATCACCCGGACGATGATGAACAAAGACCGTTATTGATTTCATTTTATGCAATAATTTTATTCAAGTAATAATGAACTATCTTTTTTAATTATTAACTAGTAAATTTTGGATATTATTTTGTTTATGTGGGTAGGTACGTAATTCACTACAATTTTACATCAATTTTACATAATACGTATTAGCCTGCACATATACCAGCCTACAATAATCTGATCCTTATCCTATTTACCCATTTAAGTTGTATGATTGGTCTGAAATTAATTTTGTCTGGCAGCTCCCGCGAGATTCGCTTTCGACGTCAATGCTATTTACCGATGATACTGTTGGGTTGGCAATTGCTAACCTAGTAGTTAATACATGTATATAAACTTTATAATTCCATTTTACTGTATCATTTTGAATCTTAAGTTAATGAAAAAATAATCTACCTAACTTAATTTTACAAGCTTCAGAAACAGTCTACATTTGTACCTAATTGTCATTAGAATTGAATGAAACCTTACTCAGACTTTTTACCTGAGCGTGCAATAATGAATGCAGGAAATGTTAAAGTTTCGACGCGGGACGTCATTATCGCTAACAATCGGTTCTCACGAGCCGCACTCGTATTGCGAACGCATTTTTTTATCCCCCCATATGGGAAGCGTGTTGATGTGTCGACTGCAAATGCGTGCTCGTTCGACAGATCGCATACCCTCATTGCACGATTCGGACTAAACCGGGCTTCATTAACAAATCCTCATATCTACTTATGATTAGCGATAATCATCTCCAGTCTGTTTACGTCCCACTGCTAGGAACAGGCCTCCTCTCAAAATGAGGCTAGGGGCTAGGCTATAGTTTCCACGCGGCCTGAATGACAATTGGGGTTTAGCGACAGCGATAAGAATATTGTAGAATTATAGAATTTGCCTGTAATTAATTCAAAATCCTGAATAGCATGATGTTCACTCTCTATCTATAGTTCCTGATACTAACTATACTATATGCATTAGGCACACACGCTTAGGAGTAGGTCAATACAAAGTGCACGAATACTCAAAACTCTTGTCCAGACTATTAAGAGGTAATATGTTGGCTGCACAACCTATTTTAGCTACAGCGTACAGCCTACAGCAAGGCTTCAGATACCCACGCCTCGTGTTCCACATGAGCGATCCTGTAATTTCTGTGACACTCACGCTACAATAACTCAATTTGCAGTTAACACTAAGCTAATATTGAACGATGTTATGAAGGCATATTTATTGTGTGTATTCAGTACTGAATACTAGGTATTTATATACCTACTTTACACCTAGGCAGGGAGGTAAAAAAAACTTAATCATCGTTTGAACTTACTTTCCTTATTAACGAAGGTAACTTTCCCGGAACACAACTTTAAAAAGGTTACCTTTATATCAGAAAAATTCAAAGACTACGGGCCCGAAGGCTATTACATAAGTTGAATGCTAAAATACAAGGGGTGTTTGGGGAACATTTAAATTAAGTTCAGTACAGTCATCAATATTCGCAGTCTGGTAGGAGTAAAATATGATATTCCTTGCGCCCTCCCTCGGAGTACCGTGGCCATCAGTCACACCGTCCCCTCCGGCGGAGATGGCTCCGACTCCGATGCCTCGTTATGCAAAGTATAGATATACCTAAATGACTATTTATATTTCATAGAGCTTTACCGCGATTGTTGCTGTAGTTGCTGTTTTCACACGACTCTGAATCTCACATTTCGTCCACGTAAGTACTCTTAGCTGATAAAACAGTCATTGCTCATTAAAATACTTTCCCGACTTGTATCTAAGTACAGATAGAATAACCAATTCATCCCATCGAACTTTGAAGTGTTGATGTTCCATAAAAAGTTCCTCCTTCTATAAAATCAACAAATCATCGTTGATACAATATGCAAAGCATTGTTACGCTTTAAAATTGTGTAAACAAACCGCTAAACCAGAGCGACAGGAATTTGAGTCGAGAAATAAGCTAGGATAGAGATAGAGACACAATTTGCGACATAGTGAGTACATACATCCGAGTCGGGCACCGTGTATATGTAGCCGCAGCGAGATTCTGCCATCAAATATTCACGTGTGGAGGTTTGGTTGCCGTTTTACTGCCTACAACCCCCCCCCCCCCCCCCCACTCTACCCGAGCCGCTTCTCGCGTCCTCCAACGATCCGTCTCAACTGAAACAACTGACTGCTAAAATCAATATTTAACTGCCCTTTGACAAAAGTTTATAGAAATAAAATGGAAAGACAAAAAAATAATTATTTTTATTTACCTATCCTATATACTTAATTAAATACTCTTCCACCGCACACCCTTCGTTTAACCGCATATCAAATCCGTAATATTTCCGCGATTCACGATTACTCATAGTTTTAGAAGCATGTGTCATTTTTCGTGACACATAAAAATTACCCATCACCTACGTATTTGAAAAAATCGACTATAATTACTTCACAGGTTTACATGATATGCTTTTAAGAAATACCAATAAGTACAACTACAAATGGATTAAGTCATTTCATCTAAAGTATCTGAGTAGTCGAACCTTACTTTAAGTGAATTTTCAAAAAACAGTAGGTAGCTTAGCTGCGTAACATGTTGTATTTCATCATAAATACCTAAGTAAAGAATTGACTAAGAGCCCGCCGGCTATAGTATAATATTATAACACACTGCGCTGCTTTATGCAAACCGAAGGGCAAGTTAGCTGTAAGTATTACACAATTCCTGTCCTCAGTTCTGTTACTCTGTTGTTGATTTGTAATGTAACTTTATAACTTATTTGGAAATTAATTTAATAGTAGCTTAACGAAGATTGATGAAGGCTCTACCGTCGTATCTGTCGCCGCCAAATGTTGGTAAAATGGGTTAAGATGCTGGTTGATGCTGGTAAGGACAAACACAGGCAGGAAAAAAGAAAGAAAAGAGTTTATACATAGTACTCGGCAAGCCTTAATAGATTACTTTAATCAACTATGGCGTCATAAAACCTTGACCTAAATTGCTTTCTCATAATTTATGTAAATGTTAACCGCCTACGTATTACGTGGACGGTTATCAAATACTCATAAAAACTTTTCAATGTCATTATACCTATAAATATATTGAACTACTAACTATTGTGGGTGTAGACGATGCATGTTTACTACGAACCAAACAAATGATTCAACAAAAATCGATCGATATTCAAACTGATTAGACAACGATCGGACAATGTAGTAAGTAGGTATAAATGTACCTACTTATACATACAACATAACATATTTCAAAGAAATCATAGTGAGTATATAAAAATAGTAGGTAAGGTACGTCTGTTTGTTCACAAGATTGAACAATTCCCTGGACCGGGTGCGGCGGCGGCATTCGCGCCTCGTGCCCGCGCCGTGCGGCGACTGCTATGACCCACATAAACAATGGAAAATATATAGCACGGTTAAGAATGAACTGGAACACTTTTAAGCAATAAAAGGCTGCTATTGTGTTGAATGTTTACTGGGTTTCCTTTAACTTCGCGGGACTAGCAATCATTACTGGTCCTTAAATGTGTAAAGAAAACCGGAAATATAAGTAAATGTAGGTACTTAATCTGTTAGTTGGAGTCTGCGTCCAGAGTGCATTGCACTTATTTGTACATTTGTGACAGTGACTCGAAATGTAACAGTAAGTAAACAGCTGTGTCACGTAGCTCGAATAAAAGCGGGCTCCAACTAGAGAGGAGGCGCCTACGCACCCAACTGTGACGGGATATGTACTAACTTACTTACTACCTAGCTATGTTCCCACACGCACTCTCCATTGTTAGTCGGCAGTGCCATTGACTTGACTAAAAATCTCATGTTAAGCGTACCGGGTTACATCTAGCGATGATATTTTCATTTTCATAAAGTAGATAAAATGTTACAGCTCCTGATAAAAAAGACTCATCATATCATCATAAGTAATAGGTCAGCCCATGTACCTTACATGTATTTTAGAGTAAGAGAGGCTAAATTAGTGCGTGCAACATACATATCGTCGGAAACCGTGGTACTGGTACAGGGAGTTATCGTATCGCGCGCCTAACCGGTCTCCGGTTGTTGACCCTAGAGTAGAGCCTGCGTATAGTGCCCGCTCCGCTAGCCCGATATTACTTGCAACTAGGCTGAGTTGAGATCCTTTCCACGGTTTCGGTTTCGGTTCCGCTGAAGTGCTAACAGCGTATGAAGTTGTGATCAAAGTCCATGCTTTTATTCTTCTTAACCGCTGCGGTAGGTTTGTTCGGCTTTTCTTTCTCTAACGCGATCAAGTTAAACTCTGCATTCGGAGTCGATTGAAACTACCATTGTAGAGGAAATTTAAAAATTGTGAACGATCACTTTGTAACATGGCTTACCGTGGCGCGCTATGAGGGCTATCGCGAGTCAAGAATCCGCTAGGATCGCTAGTGTAGAGTGAAGTCTATTCATATCTGTCATTCTCCACCAATGAGAAACCAGCTAATGGCCTATGATTGGTGGAAATTGACAGATAGATAGCTATCCTGGCGGATTTTGGACTCACGATAGCCCTCATTAACCACTTTAAACACAAATATTATAATCATAGGTTTTGGAAAAGATTTTTGGAGAAAACTCGGAAAAATTTCAAGACCCGAACCTATACCTATAAGTTTGTACCGAAACCCTCGGTGCGCGAATCCGATTCAAACTATAAAATAACCCGTATAAGATATAATAAATTATCAAAGCGAGAAATATTGCCAACCCTAGTAAGCTGTCACGTCATAAAACAGGAGTTAGCATAGATTATTTTTAACAGAGGGGTAATACCTGTTTTAATAATTGTCCTTTTTAAAATGGTTTTTCTGTTGTTCATTCACAAAGATTTGCAATCTCAATACTAGGATGTCATTAATGCCTTTCGATATTAATTAGTATACACTAGGTGGCATGTCTTCTCAAGGCTTCATTGTACTGTACCTATAGTAAATTAAATCTAGAGATTGATCCAAACCGGATGTTACGCTATACATATTCACGGGACGGGTGGGCGTGTTGGTACCTACTTTGTAGTTTGTGCTTACAGAGCTACAAAATGTACGACGCCCGCGCGCGACGTCACGATTTTACTACAAAACGAATGAAACCGTAGCCTGGTGACCCGAAAACAAAGGATTCGAGGAAATCATTAAATTAAAATTTCGCTAAGGAAGGATTATATTATAATTATTATGTTTTAAATGAATTAAGTATAATTTGTGTATTTTACGCTTACATAAGTGAATTTGAAAGCAGTTGACGTAATAAAGATATAAAATTATCGTAGTTGCTACGTCTGAGTTTGAGCTGAGTCAATTTTAGCTGAAAAGGCGATTTTAAAATAAACGAACGTCGTTTGACCTAATTCCTTAGGAAAACTTCTTCCAATTACCAATAATTAAGAAATTCATTAATGATTTGCTCTCAATCCAAACTTCGCCGGGACGCCATTATTGATCTTAATGAGGCGTAACATAATTCGATTAAAACTAACATAATTATTTAGCAAATTATCTCAAACACCACCACCAACCAACACCAACAACCGCAAACAACATCAACTACCAAAATCAACAATGCTGAATCTGATATCGGAAGCTAAGTTGTATCAGATACGCGAATCCGAATGGGGTTGTACCGAAAAATCTAACCCCCCTCTTTTTATATTTTATTTCGATAAAATAGGCCAAAATAAGGACACAAGTTTGTCATTTTTTTACTTAAATGCGTATTTTTTTATATTAATTAAAAATGTTAGCTACAACAATGACGTCACAATGAGGGGGTTTGATCAAGGTAACAGATTTTTTATCTTGAATACACCCCAATGCACGTTTTTGCAATATTTGACTGGCAACACTTACACATAACATGTCATGTCATTGTCAAACATGTCACCACATGATACCGATATTTGTTGTTGATTTTAATGACATTTCGACAAAATGGACAAATAAACGTGTTTCGTGCCTGATTGCATCAACTTTTACAGAAATATACGTACATAAGGTACAGGAATATTATAAATCCCAAACCAGAGGTATCGCCTTTGAAATTCTTGTCTATAAAACAACACGTGAAGTGAAAACGTTGGACCCCTTTTTCCGACTACTGCGCGCACGGAGGTCACTCTAAGCGATCACTAGTAGTGTATCTTAATTTATCAGATTTAATTTATCTGTTCCTACATTTTTGTACAATAAAGCATTTAATTCATACATGATGGGTTCGAAATTTCAATTTAGATATCGTAAATAAATTAATCGCGTTTAAATAAAACGTCAAAGCGACATAAGAAAAGCTGTCATAAAAATTCTAATGGTCCGAAACCGTAGTAATTATGTATGACATTCGATGTTGTGAATTTCAGTGACCTTTTAACTAGATTTGTACATTGAAACGATTTGATTAATTTATGTATTTAAATATCAAACCAGATTATGCTTCGTAAGTGTTTATTTATTTTTTATTTTTTTTTTTGTAACAAAAGTACGACTGAAAGTTACGTTAAAATAAGAATATACACCACAGCTGTAATTAGGACTCCCAGCAGACCGACCACAGGTTAAGTAAAAAATATTACGAGCTCGTGTCTTCGATATGCCTTCGTCACAACGATTAAGGTCAAAATAAAGTTAAATGAAAAAATAGCAATAACTTATTAATAAAATCATTAGAATAAAATCTGATAAATGGAAATTGTTAAGAAAACCTATTCCTCGAAATGGTTTTTGAATTAGCATAGGTTGTCAAAAACTGGTAGGTACATCCCAATTCCCCTTATGAGGGTTTAAGATTCTTACTGCTTTTATTAAATTTTTCTCGATCATTCCATACAAATTGAAGAAAATTTTAAATGTGCCATATTTCAATTTCTATGGAATAATCGAGAAAACCTAAAAAATGCAACGTTGCCAGCTCAGCAGGAATAAACGCTCTTAACCCCATAACCGAGTTATATCTACAGACTGGTCTTCAGGCGATATCCGCAACGCAATCATCTAATCGGCGAGTATAAACTTGCGTGTAAACTTGAGGGATAGTACGTTAGAAGCGTACAAACCAATCGATTCCGGTTTAGGCACATCCAATACAGGTATGCGTGTCCGGTGCGGTTATCTAATTTGAGTAATTCCGTAATGGCTGTGTTTCTTCAAACCATGTTAGAATGTATGCTAATAAAACCGGGGAAGTCTTCCTGATAAAGTACCTACCTAATACTTAAAGCACTGTGTAATCATAGCAGGTGAGTGCTAGTACACGTACACAGCTGCAGCGCGGGGTGGAGGAGACTCGCCAATGCGGACCCATATTTCAACCGCCACCTGTTTTATCTGTCCTGCCTGCTGTTTTATACTGCAAGCGCCATCGTCAGTAGGCTCTACAATGAACGAACTGTTTACATGCTTGGCAAAATGTCAACTCATGTAATTTAAATAACAGTCGCGCAGTTCGAATGGGTAATTCAAAAAAAAGTAGCGCAATGCTCAAATTTTTTTAATGCGGCATTTCATTTCGATGTTTTAGAAGTATAAGTTGCTTAGTTGATTCGCTGTAGTAGGCAACCCTTGAAATGTTTAGGCACATTAAGGTTTGAGGCGAGAGACTGCACCGAGGCAAGAGCTCACAAGCGAGGGCGAGAAGACACTAAATTGCCGACATAACGTCAACGATAAAGCATTCAGCCCAGGAACCAATCTCTTTTATGGTTTAATCAGAACTTGCTCTCTCTAATATACGCTTCGTGCCATACCGCGCCACACCGCTGACATCGTTTAGGTATTATTACACTCGTAATTTGCTAAAGTAAACAGATTCATACTTAAACGATCTTAGCATTTCGACAAAATACATTTAAAACACCGGAGTAACTGTAGATTGGGACCCGGTTTTTTTAACCAGCATGCGAGTCAATATCCTCATAATGTTATTGAATTTAGAGAAAAATACTGCCACATAAATTATAGATAAAAACGGTATCTCAAAAGATTTTATAAGAAGGTCGAAGACAAAGTTTAATAGTCAGTCCCAAGTCAGCCCTGAGATTTTAGAATATTTAGATTTTAGATTAGGTTTTAGATTTTATTTATTTACTCAACATTAAAATTACATTATATAAATACCATATTTCAAAAATATAAGAATTTTTGTTGAGATCAACAAAAGAAGAGAATATAGATTAAGTCTTGCATGCTAATAATAATCCGCTTAGTGTAGCTACATTGAGATGCAAAAACAAGTAACTGGGTGCAACATTATTAAACCTGACCCTTGCTGCTTAGCCATTAAAATACGGAAAGCAAACCGATACGACAATACACAATACAGATTTTTTGAGAATTTCACGTCGTAACGCAACACGTTTGTCGTTTATACGTTGCCAGTACCTACGTGCCGCTAGAAGCAATGCCGATTTGCCCATAGTAATTGAGACGTTAACGCGAACGCAATGGAGTAGTTTTCTTGTGACTCTCTCTCAAAGAGAATTGTAGGTTGCGACTTTTCCTAGTTTCAATATAGCGCACCATGTCAAAAATGTACCTACTTACTGCATTTACTAATGATGTAGTATAAATATACTGACAGTAACTGTCTAAAATTGAACTGTAATTTATAAGTACCTAAGTACCTGGCCCCAGGCTGATTTCGAGCTCTTGCGTGCGATGCAAAAAATAACTATCAAGGGTCCTATGAATGGCAATATCAACATTACATTTGGTAACATCTTATGCAGTGAGTAGGGAGGGTACTGGTCTGCGCCATGATTACATTTACTACTTTCGACATACTTGAGAAACCATAGAAACAGAAAATAAATAAACCTCGAGTGAGAATTATGCAAACTCTAGCGAAATTAACGTAAAGTAGCAGTCAATCAATGCAAGGTAACATAGATCTCCTATTACCAGGTCGGTCATAATTTATACCTCCTCACCAAAGTAACGATCAAATAACTTTATTCATGAGTAAACATTTGAAATGCTCATGGTTTAATTGAAAACTCCTTCAATTTTTGGCTTTGAATTACAGACGACTTCCGTATACATCGTTTGTTCGCTGGAAAAGGGAAAATCAAAAGAAAGTGGCAATATTTTCTTTGATTATGCGTTCTCTCTATAGAATTTTTCGTTGGCTATTAACCTATTTGCGTGACCTGAGGTAGGTCGATACTTTTTTCAATTACCACAAAGCAATGTTGCTTTAGACTCTACTATTTTATTTACGTGTCTGTGCGGGGTGTGGCACGTTGAATTAGTACAGTTAAGTTATGAACTAACTAATATATGTAACGTGTAACTATATTCTGCTATGTTTATTATGCCTTAATTATCCTCCGTCGCACTAGTAATATTCTTTAGTTAGTACGAAGCACCTAATGACCACCCCACCTCCATCAGTTTTAACTTCCTGTACTAAATGAAATGAATATATTTGTATAGCAGTGTTAGCTTTTATGGGCGGAATATTTCTTTCGGTGCGTTGATGTATATTTTACGTGCTGCACGGGCTTTCGTGTAAGCTGAATGCGGCGGCCTGAATATGACGAGCTTAGCTAGGTTTTCCATTGCGTGCTTTGTACCTACGTCATCGGATAAAGTAAAGGGCGTTGTTTCTTGTTTAATTCAATTTGTAACAAAGAAAATGTTTTGCCACCCTATTACACATGGTGGACAACGTTTTAAGGATTGATTATATTTAAAAACTGGTACGATTATTTTTATTCGCATTTCTACAGCGAAAAAAAAAACTCTACAACAAAGACTTCTAATACGAAAATTCCCTACTTAGTGTTTTCAATTTAAACCGAAACCTTTTATTGCTATGCTACAGTTAGTGTAGACACCTGTCAAACTTTAGTCGTATATTCGCTAGTCGGGATAGAGCCGGTTCAGGGCAACGTGATGGGACCCCTTATTGCTATTAGCCAAGTTTGCCAGCGCCGCGGGCCGTCATGTCTGTTTACCGACGTAAATGTCGTACGCCAGCTATCTCCTGATATTATCTCATATCGGGAACTAGTTTATTCTCATTCTTGTGTTATCGACTGGAAACCAATATAGCTTTGTAACTGGCAGGCAGTATGAACTCTTTTTTCATTAATTGCGATTGACGTGTTAAAGATAAATAATGTCCAAATTTTCATTTATTTAACAGAATTAGCAGATTAAAAAAAACTGATTTAAAATCACCCCCACGTACAGGGGAGATGCTAAAAAAAAACATTTTTAGATTTTATTCGACCAGTTTGTCAGTGATTATTTTTATATCCATGTCAAATTACAAGGTACACATATAAGATCATGTTGAAGATAATTTTGGTTGAAAGTATTTATTAAAACCGGCCAAGTGCGAGTCGGACTCGCGCACGAGGGTTCCGTAGAAAGATTTTGACGCTTTTCCCCAGTGTTTTAAGAAGTCCAGTGTTAGCAGAGCCCTGCTCCTAAGCAAAATGTACGCAGTGTGAGGTCAACTTATATTCTAGGACAACTGTAAGTACTCTTTAGGTTTTCGGATTTCGGCAATTTGTATGGAAATAGCCTTTTTAATTACTGTATCTTTTGGTTGCGTTGACTTAGAATGTTGATTTTTTCACAGCTTCAAGGGACCGCCGGCTTGAGTATTTGATATTAATTTCAGCATGCTACCTCCACGCGTTCCAGAGAAAAAGGGTCTTGACAGACAGACAGACGGACAACATAGTGATCCTATAAGGGTTCCGTTTTTCCTTTTGAGGTACGGAACCTTAAAAACATCCCCACTTTACGTGTAGGAGAGGCAGATACCAAAAAAAAAAATTTTCAACATTTTATTCCAGCACTTTTTCGGCCTAGTTAAATATGTACATCCATGCAAAATTACAGTTTTCTAGTACCAATAGTCTTTGAGCTAAGCCGCGGACAGACGGACGGACAGACGGACAGACGGACATGACGAAACTATAAGGGTTCCGTTTTGCCATTTTGGCAAATCCTAAAAACGATAAATACAAAACCCTCGATGTGAGAGTCCCAACCGCACTTCTATCCTCTAACCAGTCTAACTACCTAACTATTGCACAAGATTGATTGCAATCTAGTCAGTTTTTGGTTTTGGACATACATTTTTACAAACATAATGCGGTCTTTATTAAAAGATTACATCATTCATCATAGACATTTCAATATTAAGTTTCAAACAGTTTAGCCCTTCCCTTCCTGGTTCGTCGTAGCAATAGTCTTGTTATTTCCGAAGTTAATTGAGTTACGTTTCTCAGCTGCAGCCAAGAGTAATAATGCTAGTTTATCAGTTGTTACTGCGGGAGGTACAGAAGAGTTAATTAAGGTGAAGTTTCGCGGTGAGCGGCGAGCGCCGGCATAAGTTAGGAGGAAATGAGCGGAAGGAGCGATATGAGAAAACTCCGCGGACGCCCAAACAATGATACCGCACACTCAACTTATTGGCCCCAACTTGTTATTGTAATAAAAAAAACTTTTGCTACGACACGACCTACATGCTGTCGGAGTGTAAAATGAAAGTAGGCACGTATAACATTTGTACTAACAACATACAACATGATTACTATGTGTGTTTGCTGTGTATCTTTATGTTTGATTCCAGCTGGTTTAAACCTATTATATGTCATTGTTTGTATTGTACTGTGGCTGGTACTAGTGGCTGTTATTTAATTTGTACAAGTAGTTTTCAATAAAAAAACAGGTGAGATTGTTTACCTTTTTTCTAATGTAGAACGTCTCTGTTTCAGCTTGGACAAAAATGCTGACGTATGTCGGTTGGCTTTTCTCCTCTACAAGTCGCATTTCTCAACCTTTTGGGTAAATTCGATCATTAGGCATATGGATTTTTGTCGATTCAGTTTTTGGAAGCCAGGAGGAGGATTCAGCTAGGCTGGGCAGCGTTTGGAAAACTACGTCGGGTCTTCTCGTCATCCATACCGCAATGCTTGAAAACTAAAGTTTTCAACCAGTGCGTCCTACCCGTTATGACCTACGGAGCTGAGACGTGGACACTCACGGTAGGGCTGGTGCACCAGTTCAAAGTTGCGCAGCGAGCTATGGAAAGAGCTATGCTCGGAGTTTCTCTGAAGGATAGGATTCGTAACGAATACATCCGACTGAGAACCAAAGTTATCGACATAGCTCAAAGAATTAGCAAGCTGAAGTGGCAGTGGGCCGGCCATATCTCACGAAGAACCGACCACCGTTGGGGTAAACGTGTACTTGAGTGGAGACCGCGACTCGGTAAACGTAGTGTAGGACGCCCTCCGGCCAGGTGGGATGACGATCTGCGAAAGACTGCAGGCAGATGCTGGATGCGGCAAGCTGAAAACAGGGCGCTGTGGCGCTCATTAGGGGAGGCCTTTGTCCAGCAGTGGACTAGAATAGGCTGATGATGATGATGATGATGAGTTTTTGGAAAAAATAATTCGAAAATGCTCAAAAATGAGCTCGCAAAGTCTACAGCTTAAGCAGTGGTGGGCAAACTTTCTTCATGGGGAGCCAGAAAGTTAGATATTTTAGAGGAGGGCCAGAGTTATACTAAAAATGCATTTTGCTTTGAATTTTTTGAAATTGAAATTTGAAAATCTTCTGTAATTTTTGACTCGCAACACAAGAACAACGCGGCTAGTCTAACTGACTCCTTTACTTATTCATCTATTATTTTATTTTATACTGCAGGGCAGTACTATCAAAGTAATTATTATCGCGGGTCATATTAGGTACTTACTATTCATTTCGAAGGAACATCAGCAGGCCAGATAAAATACCTCCGCGGGCCGTACTTTGCCCATCACTAGCTTAAAGAGACACTAGTTGTATTTGATAATAAGGCATTGATATTGAATTCCAGAATAAACTGAGCAATCTAACTTTCGGGGCTATATCCATGATTGCGAAAATTCATATTGCCACCCATGAGCCCGAGCAAAGATTATTTTTGCTAAGAAATATATAACTTCCTCGAGCTCGAGATCCTCTTTCATCACGTTTTGTTGCGGTGCACCCCTCTCCCTGGACATACAGAAGAAAATTTCATTAAATTCTGCGGAACGACGCTAAATCAAATTGAAGCGACATCATTCGTACCGAGTGCAGCGTCGGCCGCTGCCGCGCCGCGTCGCAATAAACCGAGCAAAAATGTTCGCCACGCGATACAGAAACACTTAATTTTAATGAAAACCTCCCCGCAAAACTCATCTGCTTTTATTACACCTGTATTTGTGTTGATATATTTCACTGAAAAAAAAAACACTGAGAATTGTTATAACTCCAAACTCCGTATAAAAAAAACATGTTTATTGACTTTTATTAAAATAATCTCATCAATCAATCAATCATACTTAGAAGTAGGCTGTTAGAACCAACGCCCTTTGTGGGTGCCTAGTGCCGGCACTGTATAAGGTATCTTTTTTTTTATTGATAGAGGGAGGCAAACGAGCAAACGGGTCACCTGATGTTAAGCGATCACCGCCACCCATGAGAACCAGCAACCCCAAGAGAATCACTAGTCCGCTGCCGGCCTTTAAGGCTTTTATCTATGTGCAAAATTTCAAAATGAAGCTGTGTATCGAACGCGAGAGATGGCGACGATCGAGCGCCGTTATGTAATGCGACTTGCAAGCTCTTTCTGAAGCCCATTAAACTAAAGACTTACAACATTATTGTAGCAAGTCTAAACTGGGCTTAAGAAAAAATAACTAATAACCAAAATTTTAATAAATTAAAAAAAAGAGCTCCCCTGCGGCATGGTCCCAAAGAAGCTGGCAAGCAGTGGCAGTGTCTTTTCTATATTCTTCTCTACTATAAAACCGTGACTGACTGACAGACAACGCACAGCCTAAACTACTGGTGCTAGAGACTTGGAATTTGGCATGTCATGTAGGTACCTAGAGTTTCATAGAGGTGCATTAAGGAAGGATTTTTCGAAATTCCCACGGGATAGGGAATAAATGGGATTTATATTTTCGAATCAAAGTGGCTGTATAATTATTGAAAATTTAAATTTGGCATACAAGTAGGTAATAATAACAGCTAAAACCAGATTTCAGAATTTTCCGAAATTCCCACGGGATAAAGAACAAACAGTATTCTTTTCATAATAACTGAGGGTCGAGCACGACTTTACGAATGCTGCGTAACGTTACGGTTAAGTCGTGCTCGACCCTCGAACTAGCTACAGAGACTTGAAAGTTTACAGATGATACATTCCTTGAGGATCACAGATCAGAGATGCAGAAACGAAACCTCTGAACCTAGAGACTTGAAATTTTGCACATAAATACCATAAAAATCCCGTCTACATTGTACGAGGTACCTATGTGCAAAATTTCAAGTATCTAGGTCCAGCGGTTTGGGATGTACAGTGATATATAAATCAGGACTTTGAATTGTATATATCCTAACTTAACTAATCCTAGCTAATATTATAAATGCGCAAGTAACTCCGTCTCTCTGTCTGTCTGTCCGTTTGTTACCTCTTCACGGAAAAACGCTGTACCAATCTAGATGAAATTTGGGAAGACGATAGTTTAAATATTGAGGAATAACATAGGCTACTTTTTATTCGGGAAAATTGTATAGTACCCGCGGGATAGCGATAACAGAAATCTACGCGGACGAAGACGCGGGCAACAACTAGTACAATATATACTTAGATCTATTACGTAATCATTTTACAGCTGTATCTGTAGGTACAGTCGAGGAAATTAATTCCTGACCCACCATGGAACCTTTTCACAGTAAACGTCATAGAGACATCGTATTGCTTGACAAGAAAAATCGTTATGACGTTTATTACGAAAATGTTCTTTGGTGGGTCAGAAATGAATTTCCCCGACTGTACTTAAAGCGATCGGCCGCTGCTTGGTTTATGGAGCTCACCCGACGAAACGACCGTTCGTAACCGTTGGGGCTGACCACGTGTCATGGCCATGGGTGGACTCTGTATACGTTGGGGCAGCATGCAACAGCGATTCAGCGCTTGGTTGGCATACCTTTGAATTGTGCTTGAAAACTAACACTGCGACCAGAGACTAAATTTCACTAATTTTTCTATCACGCTGGCCCAGCGCATTGGCCCAACGTATACCTAAAGCGGCCTTCGTGTAGGGTTGCCAGTTCGAGTGACCCTATTATCAGGAAAAAAAAATATTTTTTTTCGGGATTTTGGGACTTCAGATGGGAGAAACAAAATCAAATTAGAGTAAATATATTAAAAACAACAACATTTAACATTATCCTGCCGCTAAAAATGTTTAAGTACCTACATAAAAAAACTAACAAAAAAAAATCAGAAAATGGTTTCTTACTACTTGAATCATCATTTACCTATCAATAATTAAAGAAATTCGGGAGATTTTTTACTTTGTTGACAGGCGGAAGGACAATACAAAAATTCGGGCGAATCCCGCCAATTCCCGACCATCTGGCAACTCTACCTTCATGGTCGTTCGTCTGCCGCACGCCTCAAATCGCAGTCTGCATTGTGTAACAACTACAAAACGCCGATGACGTATGCATTCATTGTTAAATTATTATCTCTCGGCAAATTGCCAGTTCGTCGGCTCACGTAGGGACCGTTTCCCTATAATCGTTTCGCAACGTACTCTCTTGTTTAGTACTTGTACTACTTCTGCTTACTAGTATTTACTGAGAAAGTGAGAATTTCTTCAAGTACGTACCTACTATCAAACCTCTATCTAATGCATATGAATAAGTCGAATCAAAATATCATATTCGTATTTGAGAAAAGATTGTTATCGACCCTGAAGCAACAGAAGTTTGAAAGAAAGTTGGTTCGTGTAGGTACTATTTGGCGCATGGGTACGTGAAATACTTACGCACTTTAACTATGGAAAGTAAAACAGGTACTCCAAAAATTTGGGTTACCGATAACCCAATCATGCTAAGAAGCTGATTTTCCAAAGCTTAAGCAAAGATAGCAGGGGATTACAATATAGTTGAATAGCCGCGTCTAGCGGAGGCGGAGATTGTTTGCCGTTGCTTATTGGGTGCAAACACTGCGGCTGCGGAGCGTCACTCCGTTATATTGGTGTGTTCAGTTCAACCAAGATCTTCTATAAACCGACTAAGCGGTTATTGGAATCTCTTTAGCATAATATCGATGTGACAATTTAACAATTGAGTGAGATCATTATTTCCTGCTGTTAATTTCATTAAACAAAATTGAGTCAAGTTCATTAAGATTGGAAACTGTTATACACTATGTAGCTGTGTATGTAAAATTTTAACTGTATAAAATGATAAAAACAAATACTGTAAGTTATACAAATAGTGTTACCAACAAAGGCGAACCCTCTAACTAAAGGCTCTCTTCCAGTCAACCTTTTAGTGGAGTAGTTGAATGACAAAGTATTTATATCACAGTCCTGAATTAGCGCTTCGCAGATAAATATTCATAGGTAATCGATTGAGAGAAATGTGAAATTCCTTTGACTGGCATAAGTAGGCCCTGATCATATGTAGAAAGGTACTTAATAAAAAAAAAAAAAAAGTCAAGTCTCTTCAAACTCGGTCCAACGTAATTTTCAAGGTCATTCTGTGACGTAGCTAGAAGCGAGATAAAATGATACGCGTCGAGCGCACGACAAGTGTTCATGCCGGGCAGGTTTGCGCGTCCTGTCGCGGCGTGGTGTGCACGCGTCACCGGCTCCTAGCTCCTACACGGCCTGTTAGCGACTACATATATTGATTAATTACACAACACACACCATATGCTATGTAGTATACGTGTAAGGCCCTTAGTCACATGAACATCAGGCAATGCATAAGATTTTCATGTTTCGTTCTCAGACAGAAATAATAGTTGGTCGGTTTTATTTGAAGTGCTGAAAAGTCAAAGGGCATGCGTTTTATTAGTTAGTATCAAAGCTGACAAGACTGTACACTCTTGTTCCATTTTAATACACAGAACCAAAATAAGTGGGACGAGTGTGGCAAGCGAAGAGGGAGCAGGTAGCGGTTACACTAGTCGCGACACAAGTGTGCACACTCCGCGTCTACTTACTGCGGCTTCTGTGGTTTGCAAACACACTGGCACTTTCACCGACTCCTAGCTCATTAGCGATGCCACTCCGACACTCTTCTGTAAACACTTGACGCCCACAAATGCCTTGCTGCACAAAATGTTCCGAAGGGCAAGAATGTTCACACAATGCGAAAATTACCATTACGAAATCTTGAAAACGTACTTCATTTTTGAAAAATCATTACCTTGTGTTTTTATTCATAATTTCGGAACGAATAATGAGTTGTAATGTTAGCGAGCCAGATTAGGTGTAAGTAACCCTATATTTAGAACTACTTATAGCTTTCGCCCGCCACTTTGCGCCTGTGGCAGAACTCTCCATTCCGTGGGTCATCACATTACAAAATCCCATCCTATCCCTTGTCTAAGTTTTATGACCGTATCTTTAAAAATAACGTTTTTCAGTTTTCTAGGACCATGGGTTTGGGCTGGGCGTTGATCAATCAGGAAGTTATTCAGTCAGGACTTTTCTTTTTATACTCTATAGATTTTTTGTATTTTTTATATTATACATATAAACTCCTATTCCAGCTGCAGCTACGAGTTTAGATACGTTACTTGACATGAATGTTTTTATTCATGTTTGCAGTCATCACAAAAGGAAACTAAGAAAACTACGGTTTCACTACGACAAAATTATTTTATGAAAGCTGGAGTGAAGGTGTTCAAATCGTAGCGTAGCCCACTCCCTAGGTGCGGAGGGTTGTAATGATCGAGCGGTATTGCGTGAATCGTAACAAATCCATTCTCACGATCATTTTAATTGAGGACATTAAGTATTCCGCCTGCCCGACATAATTACACGTATGTACATAAAATGAGTTTCCCCTCTGGTTAACGTGGCGGTCACGAAAGATAATTTCTTTGAATTTAATTTGTTTATTTTAGGTGTGACCTGATGAAAACTGAAGTCTCTTGTCAGTTGAATCCGTTTTCAAAAAGGTATAGATGGACAGTTAATCAATTACTAAAAGATCTTTATATCTAAAATTACAACTTTGACTAGTGAACGCGTTGATGTCTAAATTATCAATAGTAAAGAAAATAAAGTTTAAATTTATTGCCAGAGATACTTTAAAAAATATCTGCAGCTATAACTTTCTGAAAGAAAAAGGTACCAGTCTTTTATTTCGAATTCTAGGCTATTACCAGTCCTCTCCAGTTACTGATATGAGACTAACACCCCATCCCCATATTAAATTATTCTATCATTATTAACATTTTTGACAGTTGGTAGAGTCGTTGAGACTATCATCTAACTGCCACTTTCAAAAAAATTGATCCGCTTATTTTATCATGGTTTTAATAAGAATTACCTATTCCAAATGAATAACGTACTAAGGAAAATAGAAACAGATTGTTGATCTTAAGGCTGGTCACACATGCCACAGTTACGTGGTGTGAATTTTAAATACTTGATGGCGCCACGCGACCCTCCGCGCCTGGACCGCGACTCGGGGTTGCCTGGCCTGGAGTAAGCCAAGCTCGACCTAATTTGTTAGGTTTAATGATTTAATAACTAACTTCATAGAAAGCACGATTACAGATCTCTAATATCTAAGTAACTATTGGCTAAGTGATTTGTATGTACAAGAGTACATGGCCCCTAGCCCCTACCCTATCTCAACAAAGTTACAAATGTCAGTTTACAATCACAATTCGGTGTAAATTGCTGACTTGAAGTTTTTATTTTAGCACACTTTATATTGGCAGTGAAATGTAGATCGAATTGTAATTGCAAACTGACATTTGAAACGTTGGTGAAACAAGGGCCGAACCTGCCCGCTGGACTAGAATATGGATACGTAAAGCTTACGATTATTGTGTAGTTTTACTTTCTCTCTTTGAAATAAAGAACCTACGCTTAGTTTTATTATGAATCATTTTTAGGCCATATTTAATAGAGACAGAATTACAAAAATGTACCACAAGCGTATGCGTTTTTATGTAACGTTAACATCTACTGAGACTGAGAGGACACGTATATCCCGAAAGTATAAAAGTATTGTAAAGATTCAGGTGAAGAGGTCAAAAAAGACACTGTACTGTTACGTAAAAGTATGTTCCAGTGTTTACTTTAGCCATCCCCAAAAAAAGAGAAAAAAGTGAGTCGGTACGTATTACTAAACTAACAGGTACAAATCCCGGTAAATCATCAGGGTAAACAGACCGGGTAAGCTGTTTATTTAGTTTCTCACGATGGCGTATTTATTTTCCCATTAGATAGATGTATGAATGGATTTTCATTCAATAGCTCCGGTTTAATATTGTTCAGTAGAAGTAATTTCTTATTTGGGTTTAGTTAAAAAATCTGAGAATAGTACCTACTCCACCCACAACCATTAGCTAGGTAGATAGGTATACAGCAACCGTTTGAAAATATCAGGTATTTGTAGTTTGTTCTCGGTCATAGTGAAATAAAATGTCGGGCTATACTCGACTGACATTCGTGAGTGATCCGTTTATTTCACTATGATTCCGTCTCACGGTAGTTTCATGTTAAAAAATATGTTCTCGGTGTTATTTATAATATTTATTTATACCTACTTACCTTCTTAAAGCGCCGGCGCCTCTAGTTGCATGTTCATATCGAGATGAGAGTAGTTACCAGTTACTATGTAGTTGTAGGAAACTGGCGTTCAGTAGTTTGTATAGGTAGGTAGCTAACTTACGTTCTCTCCAGACAAATGATAATCCAAAATTTAGAATGAAACCGAACTTTACATTTGAAGTGGAAGCTTTCATGACAAACCCCGGACATAAAAGGTCGATGTAGTCATAGTTTTTTGTTATATTTCTGAGTTTGATAGGTTTTTAACACCCAAAGCAGCGCATTGTTGAGATTAGGAACGACTTGTTTTTGTTCGCAGGCATTAGTAGGTAAGGTACCGTGAGAAATTGAGAGCAGAGCAACTCCTCCTATTCTCAGTTGTACAGTCCGAAAGCACGCCGTCGGTTCAATAACTCGACAGCGCCTTCCAACTCATGCTAACTCGGTGTGAGAGTGACGAGGACAGCATGAATCGATAGTGACACAAGAATGACTTAGGATAAAGAAAACATACCACAGTCGGCATCAAGACAGTTGGCCAAAAAGAAAGTAATTTGTCTCTCTTAATCCGTCTTATATACCTACCTAAGTTAAGTTGGTAGATGCATACGTATTTTACGATTGACTACAGGCACAGAATACATAATAGTACCTACAACTACAGGCAATTCGTAATAATAGGTATGTTACCTTCCTCTTTAATCTATGTAATTTGTTTCTGTATGGAAAACTTATTTTAGGGATTATACTTGTACCTACCTACTACAAGGTAAAAAGGTATGTTTGCAAGGTGACAAGAGTAAAAATGTTTTTTGAAACCTAGAAATGTTGATGAGATGTATTTGACCTAGGTATTTTACAAAGTCAAGGGATTTTAACCAATTGACAACCGTAACGTTCGTACTAATCAATGTGTACCTACCTAACCATATTTTTTTATTTAAACATTCCAGACCGTAACTTAAGCTAAGGTAAAGTTTGCAAATGTCGCACCTATTTTTGCCAGTACAATGCTCTACCACTACCACAAACAGTTTTCAATGCATAGCCTAGCTAGGTATTGCGGCTATTTAAATTTCAAGATTTTTCATTTGTCTCAAAAGCTCAAAACTACTATAATTACTAGGCTTTAATTTTTGCATTCACATTCAGTAGGTATCTAATCCTCAGTTAAGTTGAATGAATCTGAATTGTTGTTGTGTAACTCAATAAAAATCGCTCTCTTTTACTAGCTATTTGTAGATCACGTAAGGGCACATGTACTGTACTTAGTTATGTTTACCGATGATCTGATACTTAGGTAAGACCGCCCACTAACCTTATGATATTTGAAGGTAAGATCTATTCATGAACGGGTTCAGGAGTCTGCAGTTTGTAGTTAAAATTGCCGCATTCCACTGTAATCGGGCTGGCGCAGCTTCCCTATCTGGACCGGTTGTTTACCAGGGCTATTGGTGATGGGTGTCCAACTTGAATGATAAAGTTATCACTTAAACAGCTACTAGCTCACTGAAACAAGTCGAATGGAAGAACGGCATTGTGTATGCGTTGTTTTTGATATAATTCGTGCGGACACAGAAACAGGTGAGTAGACGCGGTCGACAGGGCAGGTGATTCGAGTGCGGAGACGCGCGCGGGACTGCAGAGCGATGCCGCGCCGTGCGCTGCGCCGCGCGCCCGCTGCGACGCCAGCGCCACTACGCGCATGTCTAGTAGCGCCAGCCCTCAATGCCTTACATTATTTTCCTAAAAGCCTCAGTTGCACATGGATGGAGCCACACAATTAATGTTCAATGTGTCCCGCGACATGTATGTGCATAGATACAGGTCATTATTAAACCCAGAATGGAATATGAGATCCTAGGTAGTTTTCACAGGCAAGAACTGAAATAGGGTATCGCGAAAACGAGGAGTGAAAAAGGGCCACAGGTTTGACCCAGTTCTAAATCCCCACGAATATTTGAGTGAGACTGGGAGTGGCACCTCGACTTAACAATATGCTTCGTCGGATGTCTGCATACATTAAATTAAATATGTGTACGTACAGTACCTATGGTAGGTCCATGCGCTACACAAGGTTTCAGGTGTGTCAAGTCGACCCTCAATTAGGTAGGTACATGACATAATATACTTCAGACAGGTCAAAAATTAGAAAATCGTGATGGTGGATGGAAGGGACAAATAGAAATAATGTCAGAAGTGACATTGAGAATCTACCCCCAAACGCATCTTAAAAAATCTCACGAAATATTTCATTAAATTATGCCTGAAAATCCTACTAGGTATATTAATTAATATTATAAATGCGAAAGTTTGTGAGTACGTTTGTTACATCTTCACGCTGAAACGGCTAGACGGATTTGGATGAAATTTGGAAAGGGGATAGCTTATAGCCTAGATTAAAATATAGGCTATCTATCATCGCGGAAAATTATATAGTTCCCGCGGGATAGCGATTATCTGAATTCTAGCTTTTAAGACTGTATAAAGGTTTTGAACTTTTGACAGTACATGTACCCCCTAGCACGCTAACGTTTATCCACGACAAAGCATTTGTCCCTCTTGCACTTGCGTATGTGTTAGAAAGTGACGAATGCTTTATATTGTGGTTAAAATATACCGTGCTAGGGGGTCGTGTGTATACTTACGGCCGTTCCCAATATTCAATCCACCGAGGGTTTTCCTTACCAATAGAAAGAAAGAAAGAAAGAAAGAAAGAAAGAAAAAAAGAAATGTTACATTATGGTTATATCTTGACACATTTTCTATGGGTAATCTGTCAAAATGTAACTGTTGGTAAGGAAAACTATCCGTGGATTGAATATTGGGAACGGCCGTTAGTAGGGCATAGCGCGCCTAGTGTAATCGCTGATCAGTGCCCTTAGTGTAATCGCCGATCAGTACCCCTAGTGTAATCGGCGAGCTCTAAAATACGTCTCGATCGCGTTAGCGTAAAATTATCAATTAGTATGGAAACCAAGACAGCGCCTCTCGTGGCGCGTTTGGGCAACTTTCGTCGCGAGTGTAATGTACATCGAATACGTTAACTTTTTCGACCGTGAGACGAACGACGGGCTGTTTGCGTTACGGTCATTGTTGCCAATACCAGGGCGAATTTAGTTTTTGCGGTAATCATAAAAAACAGTTAAGATTTTAAATTAGAATATTTATTCCTTCAATACACACCATTTATAACTCAAGAACGGCTGAATAGATTTTTATGATATGATTGATATTTTGGACTTGTCTCCGCCCAGAATAGCAAAATACAGGATGGCCCAAAATTACGTTGACAAATATTTTTTAGGTTTTATTTTTATTAGTTACATGACTTTTACAATATGACATTAAAAACTATAATTACAATTATTGAACTAAAAGAAAAACTAGTTGTCTTCAAAATATCCTCCTTCAGCTTTGATATACAAATGCAAACGTTTGTAAAAATTGTCAACGATATGCCGCAGCTCCTCCAACGTTATTTTTGCCCTCTTTGGTAAGTGTTGCTTTCAGAGCGTCTACATTTTTGTGTTTAGTGGCTTAGGCCCTTGTCTCCAAGATTGACCACAAACTATAATCCATTGGATTTAGGTCAGGCGAGTAGGGTGGCCACTCTTTCGAGAATATGAATCCAGGAAAATTGTCCTTGCTCCACTGCTGCACACTACGACCGCTGTGAGATGGCGCAGAGCCCTGCTGGAAAATCCATTGCAGGCTGCCGAAATGTTGTTGACTCCAAGGAAGAACTATGGCTTCAAGGATATCTCTTCTATATATTTCCTGATTAATTTTGACACCTTTTTCTATGAATACAAGGGGAGTTTTGCCTGTCGAGCAAATACCACCCCAAACCATAACAGATTCCGGCTTTTGGCGGTGAGGAATAACTGCGGCCTCTCCAGGACGACTAGAGGAATACATTCTGTCATTTTGGTGATTATGGGCCTGTTTAATGCAAAAAAGATTTTCATCTGAAAAAAGGATATTTTCCCACTTTTCAGTGGCGGCACGCTTCTTGATCAAACGACATCTGCCAAGGCAAACTTTTTTACTTTATCTTCAAGAAGTTGAGCTTTACGTAGTTTCTACGCTTTCAATTTGAGGTCATTAGCGATAATACGCTGCACCGTCGAACGACTTACGCCCAGCTCCCGAGCCATTTTTCGCACTTTGGTCCGTGGATTGCGACTAAGCCGTTTCTTGATAATGTTCCGGAGCCTGGGAGTCCTAACAGTCCTCTTTCTGCCTCTTCCTGGGCGGTCGGCGACATGCCCGAGCTCATTACATCGCTTAATAGTCTTGGACACTAGTTGACGACTAACACCTAGCGATTTAACTATCTCACACTGTCGTTTTCCAGCTTCGTGTAAGGAAATTATTGCTTTGCGTTGCGAAGACATGATACAAATCAAAAATAACTTTATAGTTTTAAACAAGCCGTTGACTCGAAATCGTTACCAAAATGTGTGAAAATATAACAGAAAAATAAACGAAGTCATAGCGTGTTCCATTTAAAAAAATTTTTTTTTTAATTTTGTCAACGTATTTTAGGGCCACGGTGTAACAATTTTATTACGAGGGGAAAAATTCACAAAAAAAAAATGAAGTGAAATCATTTTCTCATAGATACGGACTATGGTGGTACGAAGTTCACCAGGTGGGCTAGTTACGTCATAAATTGTGCAATGTTTTTATTTCAAGGGAGTAGGGATCCGAAGCCGCTAAAAAATTCGCCGTGAACAAAATTACGTTTGTATTCCATAGTACTTCTAAATATGAAAAAAAAAACCGCTCAAGGTGCGAGTTGAACTCGCCCACCGAGGGTTCCGTGCAAATTTGTAGGTAAGTATGTAAATAGTTCGTCTATCACGGAAATCGAGTCTTGGAAGATTTTCCCACTAAGTCGGATGATTTGAATTGTACTGCTCCTAAGCAACATGTACCCAGTGTGGGGTCATTTTATATTGGTTACAGCATATAGTGCGACAATAAAGAGTAGAAATTAAATGTGGGCGCCACTTCACAAACGCGATCGAGGACGTATTTTGTGCTTTTTGATTACATTAAGGGCACAGAGGCGCATTTAAGTTTGAAGAATTTGAAGCGAACTTTACGCCCTAACTAAGACGTCCCTAACTGTGCGTGTGGCGCTGCCACCTGAGAAGGGGTATGCTATGAGCTATGACTAATACGGCCTACCGGTGTTATACCTACCTATTGTGCTAAGAACATAACCCTAAGCAACCCAGGACTAATGTCAGTAGGTACCTAAGTATTTTATTTTGACTTTACGTACCTATACTACTTGTTTAGAGGTAAGTAGGTAATTAATTATAAGAATACTCTGCACATTTCTCGCGAGAAAATAAAATTGAGATTTGAGACTAAAATATATAATTAAAATAAAATTTATTCAGTACTTAGGTACCGGTTATGTACAGTCAGCAGCAGAAGTAGCTAAGCAACTAAATCGGTCACAATGATCTACACAAGTTCTTGTCTATAACAATAGAGCCTTACATAAATAATTGTGACAGTTCGGTTCCATACCAAACTACTTCTGCTGTTGACTGACTGTACTAACTACCAAATATACATAGATAAAGTAAGAAAAGCTTTCCCCTGTCAAATGTTTATGACATTGTCTTAAGATTGATTTTTGCCTGGCCCGTGGGAAATATTTTTCTACCAACTGTCTATACTTACTTACCCATTGATTACTGACTAAAAATCAATTTGGAGGTTTTTATACTTACTACGTATTACCACAGAATAACTAATTAGAAGGGTTTGGAACTTTGGGTCCATGGGGTCCCAGCGCTTACAAGCTTATTTCTGAGTTACAAAAGCGCTTAGTTGATGCAACTTGTGACCAAAGGGCTGGCAGTTTTCTCTCTCAAAGAATCAGCATCGCTATTCAGCGAGGCAACGCTGCCAGCCTTTTGGGCACTATGGCACGGGGGCCTTATTTAGATTTAATTTAGTTTTAAGTTGTAGTTTATTTAGTTTAAGCTTAGATTTAATGTCATTGTAAATTGCTTTTATTATGTAAATAAAGTAAAATTACACGATAAAAAAAAAAAAATTAGAAGTAAGTATTTATTTTGATCGTGCCTTTAGTTTTTACATCCTCGATCTTCAGCAACCAAACGTTTTCATTAGTAGCTTAAAATTGCTATGGACGTGGACCAAGGAACGTATAAGTACTTCGAGATGGACACGCACGTGCTTATTAAAATAAAAATACTTAAAAGTAAACAATAAACAATTTGGCAGATAGGTACATACCTGCTGTTTTTCTCAGATATGTGTCGAATTAATATGATAGTATTTACATAATTCAACTTTTATTCAAGCATATTGAAAACATATAAAAATAACCGTTTTGTCCACCACCCATAAAAACTTCATACTTGCCATACTTGTACATAGTCTCTCTAATCTGTGATACTTACTTCATTTAATTTCTTTTTTATTTACATTTTCATTCACCCATATGGGATAGGCATAGGAAACAAAGGCCATACCATACAGCCATGTCTGTTTTTTATTTATTTTTTCAGTAAAAGTTCCGTCACAACTTAGTCGTCGGTCTGTCCTAGTCTAGTCCTAGTCACGTCCTGCCTCTATACTACGAAATTCGAAAATCGAAGTTCGTATCGTATCGTCCCTCTCACTCTCGTACCGTCCCTCTCAGGCTAATATTATTTAACACGAAAGCAATGAAATCTTCACCAACCAACACCCTACAAGTGGAAGCTGTAGACCCACCCCTTTCTCTTCGGAGGCAATATCTGGCTGACCGATTTTTTCTTAGACTTTCCCTTCTAGTTGATCATCCCCTTATACCAAAACTCCAGGAACTCTCGTCTCTTGTTTCTGATAGCGGATTCTGGTTTAACAAAAACCCCCCTTGTTTGATTAATAGCTTCCGCAAATTCACAGCCCTCCCAGACCCTTCCTTTTCTTGCTCACTGTTGCCTCTGTTTTCTACTTCTTACGAAGCTCTTATTTTCCAGCCTTCCATAATTCTTAACTTTGGTATAGCAAAGAATGAACCAGGTGCTAACGTTTCCTTTGGCCATAAAATTAACGCACTCTACCGCGGCTGGACGAAGATTTACACTGATTCTTCTCGCCTCTTGATCTACGGGCCAGTGGGCGCAGCAGTCTGGATTCCGAAAGACTCTAACATCTTAAGCTTCAAATGCCCTCCCTTTACATCAGTTTTTACGGGTGAATTAGTAGCGATCCTGGAAGCCATAAAATATGTAAATGCACATGGGATATGCAGGTCAATTATCTTTTCAGATTCCCTTAGTGGCTTGCAGTCCATCAAGGCTAATCCCTTTCTAGCCAAACTATTTTACCCCATAGTTTTTTTTAATCAGGCAAGCCTTGCACGAATGTCATCTCCGCAACTTTGATGTATCTTTGGCCTGGATCCCCAGCCATTCTGGAATTAAGGGCAATGAGATTGTCGACACTCTCGCTAAAGAGGCTATAGAAATTGGCAGCCTAGAGCATTCCCATTGTTACTTTTACGATCTCTTTTCCTCTGCCAAGTCAGAACTCGATGCTAACTGGGCCCGACAGTACGAGCGTTCGTTGTTGGACAAAGGCCGTTATTACGGTGACATCCAACCGAACATCCCTTCTAAGCCTTGGTTTTTCCGGTTCCGCCAAGTTAACAAACAGACTACATCGGTTATTTGCAGACTGCGCATTGGTCATACCTGTACTCCCTCCCGCCTGTACAGGTGGGGTATTGTCCAATCCCCCCTCTGTTCATGTGGCCTGGAGGTGTCCTTACTTACATGTAACAACATAAAAGATCTTTGTATCGGCAAACTTAATGTCTGTCTTTGTGTGCCAGAGGAATAATCATAAATAGTATTAAGATTAATTAGGATGATAAGAGTCAAGAGCAAATTCATACCTGAAGCTCATCAAAGCAGCATAGTCATCGCCCCATTAACAGGATATTAGTATGCTTCGCTAATAGGCAATCCCCAGGGCACCAAACTCCCGTCACCTCCTGTAGAATAGATCTGATATGACTCTCTGACCAGAGAGCCACACATCCATGGGTCCACAACACCCATGTGTACTTTGTGCCTTATTTTTAGTGGTCAAAAGCTGACTTATACTGAACATTCAAGCTTTAATATGAACTTTATTTTATCTACTTTCAAATCAATTGGTTCACACTCAGGCATTTCCTGATTATGTTAAGTCCTACTCCCAAGCACTAACGTTGAGCCACTGCATGATTTTTAGGCTATACCCTCGTGCCGAGGCACGGCTGATTTTGAGTTGTCTTTTGCCCCGATGGCCAATTAATGGCCTTTTGGTCCCACTTTGGTTAGGCAGTTATTTGTTGCCCTGATTTTGACTGGAGTGTCAGCAGTGCCGATGTTTGCCACCCTGCTTCACTAGGAGCTCGATACCAGAGATGCGTTACTGGCCAGCTCCAGTGCTGCTGACACGGGACGGGGTTAACTAGAATTCTAGCGCTGACTCCTGACCCAGCGGTCAGGAAACAACTTGGTACTTTTATTTTAGGGTTCTTCATGGACGTGCTTGGCTTGAGTAAGCTGAACATACGAATTGATACGGGAATTTACTTTAGTTGATTTACTGAATGCTATTGACGAGAATAGACAAGAATGATAAACATCAATGCTCAACAAGACACAAAATACTTATCCCCTAAGATACTTAGGATACTTAGAACACTTAGGATACTTAGCTCTCCGGAGACTGCAGCCAGTGAATCACTAATTATAACTTGAAACAATTACACATTAGCACTTGTGAGAAAACTTTTGACAGAGCTCATTTTTAGGCGGTAACGGTGACCACAGATAATCGTCATGGACAGTTACAGGTAACATGAGGAAACCGAATATGTTTAAGTGTTGCACCAGATAATAATTATACAAACTAAATTAATTATTATTCAAGTATTTACCTTTCGTGAGTCGAAACTCACGACACTCCCCACGAGCAAGATTAGTGTAGAGTTGTCATCAAATCGCGAGTCCACTCCTTTATCTTCTCCAGGGCTCGAACTGCGGCTTGACGTTTCTTGTTTTGATCAGTCTTCAGACATGGATCTTCATTACTCATGTCAGGATCATTACTCAAGGCATACTCATTAATTCTCATATCCATATTATCATTGGTCCTATCTAAGTTTTCATCAGTCTTATCCTTGTTTTCATTTGTCACATCTGTGTTAATACTTGTCTCTTTTCTTGTGGATTCAGATGTTAACTGAGGTCTGAATTCATCTACTTCAACCCTGTCATCAATTACCTCAGCAGGTATATTGATTGATTTTTCCATATCGTCATCTTGAAGTTTAGCTTGGTCTGAAGGTTCTGTATCTCGAAGAACTACGTTATGTTGCTGATTAGTGTCATCCATTTCCAAAGGATACAGATGAGCAATAGATCTTGTAAATACTTTGTCACCTACTCTTACTTTTGCGACTCTTGATAGTCCATCAGATCCTTGGATGAGGGAGATAATTTTCCCTACCTTCCATCCTTCACGATTTTTGTCACCTTTTATCTGAACGATCTGACCTACTTTCGGGTTCTCCTTTGAAGTAACGCGAGGATTCTTACGTGAGTTGTTATATCTCTCACGCAAACTTGCTAGATATCGGTTACAAAACATTTCTTTAAATTCTTCGAGTAGTATACGAGCTCTCCTCCATGCTGTGACTAAGTCTGACTTGATTGTGGTACCTTGCACTAATGCATCCTCTTGTGATGTTTTCATGGTGATACATCTACCGAGATTTAGAAAGTCGGCAGGTTTCAAAACATGCTCTATTTCAGAGTCTACACAAGTAAGTGGTCGAGTGTTTAGTACAGCTTCTATTTCCTTTATAACCGTTGACAGCTGTGTGTCTCTTAGTAAGTGTTTTTGAAGTGAACGTTTCATGCAATGTTTCACCATAGATACAATTCTTTCATAAAAACCACCATACCATGGGGCTAGTTCGGGTATAAACCTCCAATGGATCTTGTTCTCCACACAATATGATTTAGACACGATGTCCGCTATGAGCTTGAAGTATGAAGCATTGTCCGAAGTGATGACTGTTGGAATACCTCTCGTTGCTATCAACCTTCTCAGAGCTAGAAGTCCTTCCTCTGCTGTGAGATTTTGAACTACTTCCAAATGAATGGCTCTCACAGCTAGACATGTAAATAAGCATATCCATCGCTTACTGGTACCATTTTCAGTTTTCACCAGTAGAGGTCCTAAATAATCCACTCCTGTAAAAGTAAATGGCATGCTAAAATTAACACGCTCGGGTGGAAGTGCAGGTGTAGGTGGTAAGCGATAAGGTCCGCCACCATGCTTGACACATCGTTGGCATTTTCTTATCACCTTCTGCACTTGACTTTTGCCTTGAGGTATCCAATACGTGCCTCGAATGATACTGAGTGTGTGATTAGCTCCTACGTGATAATTCTTTTCATGAGTATCTTTTATAATCCTTTCGGTCAGTTCACAATTTCTAGGTAAGAGTAAAGGATACTTCTTGTCAAAAGACCAATTAGTGTTCTTCATTCTTCCCGTACAACGCAATAGTCCTTGATTATCTTTAAATAGCTTTAAATTACGACTTAGATTAGTTTCCTTTTCTTTTACTTCGTCGGTGAAATGTTGTAATTGTAAAGCTTTAATTTCTTTTAAAATAGAATCTTCAACATTAGTGCTTTCTTGTTTTTCATTGTCTAGTCCGGTAGTTTTGTTGTCAAATCCTTGTTTATTATATTTGTCTTCATTCGTGTTTAATTCAATATCTGTAGATCCTGAAACATGCAACTGATTCATGTCTACATCCAAATTATCCGAATCCGCAGGACCCTCCGCAGCCAGAAGCGAAGTGTCATAACATAACATTCTTACCGTGCCAGTCGGCCACTTGCTGGGCTTCTGCACTATAAAGTCAGGTCCAGCTAACCATCTAGCTCGATCTTCTTCAGAGCTACTTGGCCTAGTAGCAATATCAGCCGGATTCAACTCAGATGGGACGTATCTTATGGTCAGGTTCTTATTTTTCTTGATTTCTTCTATTCGCCTAGAAACAAATGGTAACAATAGTTTGTGAGAATTGTACCAATCAATTACGATCTGACTGTCAGTCCAAAGGAATTGCTGTGTTATGTTAAATTTAAGGAATTTGAGCACATACAATATTAGGCGACTGCCAATCAGCACTCCAAGTAATTCCAAACGTGGAATTTTTAAGTCTGCTTGATCCTTGATTGGTACAAGTCTTGATTTACCAATTACAAAGCCTTTGGAGTTTTCAGCAACAAGGTAGACGACAGCTGCGTAGGCTTTAGTGGATGCGTCTGTAAAACAGTGTATTTGACAACTATTTTGTTTCAGTGGATTTATCAAACATCTTGGTAAACATATTTCTTGTATCTTGCGGAGATCTTCTTGAATGTCTTTCCATTTGTCAGTTACTTCTTTGGATAGTTGGGTGTCCCATTTGACCTTCATCTTCCATAAATCCTGTAATAAAAGTTTAGCTTGGAGAATGTGTGGTACAGTATATCCACAAGGATCATAAATAGATGCTACCTTCTTCAAGATGCCTCGTTTGGTATTAGGGCTGACCACATCTTTAATCCTTAGCTTTAGCGTGTCTTTATCTAAGTTCCAATCCAGTCCAAGTGTTTTCACTATTCTGTCTGGGCAAGCATCAGGAATATTTCTTATCAGCTCCCTTGAGTTTGAGCTCCACTGTCTCAAATTCATGGAAATTTGATTGAAGGTATTTTTAGAATCCTCATATAATTTTACAGCTTCCTGTGTAGAACTAGTCCCTGTCACTAGATTATCCACATAAATGTCATCAGCTAAGTTCTTCAAATTGGCGTTCTCTGAAAGTGACAAGTGATGCTTAATTGTGGCGTTCAGTAAGAATGGGCTAGATATAATTCCAAATGGAACTCTGGTAAATCTTAAATGTAACAGATTGTCTTCAGTGGCTGCCTGCGTTATGTCCTTTAGCCATATAAATCTTGTTACATCTCGATCCCTTTTATGAAGTCCAATCTGGAGAAAAGCTTTTTCGACATCAGCTGTGATGCCTATAGAATGACAGCGAAACTTAATCAACAATCCAGTTAGATCCTCTAGCATCATAGGTCCGCAGTACAAAAACTGATTGAGACTCTTATTACCTTTTGTGCATGCTGAAGCATCATAAACTATTCTTAAAGCTTTTCCTGGTAAATTTACTCCATGATGTGGAAGATAATGTATTGGGTGAGATGATATTTTCAGATCCTTTTCATGTACAATCTCTATAATACCTTTGTTTAGTTGTTCTGTAATCAAATTGTCATATAAATTTAAGGTTGTGGAGTCTAATCGCTTCAAAAGTCCTATCAAACGACCAAATGCTAAGCCATAATTAGATGCTAGGTTTGGCGGGTACTCGTTCCAGGGCCAGGAAACATAGTACCTGTCATTTTGGTATTCTATATTTTCATTGAAATTATTAATTGCTTCTTCATCTCTATTAATTTTTGGAGAATCAGTAATTCCAATAGATTCTAAGTCCCATAAAAGTTTTAAATTACCATTATCTAAAGGCATGTCTGGTTGGGCGAGTCTTGTTTCACAGCTTGATTGAAAATAGGTATTGACTGATAGTTCATCAGTTGGTCTAGTTGATGTAGTGCCAGAGAGAATCCATCCAAATTCACTTTCTACTAGGAACAAGTTTTCACAAATTTGTACTTTTCTTGTTGACATCAAAGAGTAATAATAGTCATTTCCGATGAGCACGTCGATTCGATCCGCTAAAGAACCATCATCAGCAAAGGTAAGCTGTTCATCCTTGTTGTAACTATCTAGTAGATATCCCTGATAAGGTATACCATGCGATATTGATGGAACAACATTAGCGTATATGATCCGCACACCTTCCGGTCTTACTATATCAATGCTTAATCTAACCAGTGGGCTATCTATCCTTTGCGGTGATCTACATCCGAAAGTGAAAACAGTGAGTTGGTTTTCCTCATCCTTTTTTAGGTCAAGTGTCTGGAAAACATTCCGAGTTATGTAGCTTCTTTGGCTTCCTGAATCGAGTAATATTCTGCATTTCATAGAGTTAACATCACCTCTGACCACAGCCACGGCAGTCTGTAAAAATGTGAAACCCCCAGTATTGGTATGCATAACCGCTGTGCCCTTTGAGGAATCCTCCTTCACGGAGACAAGTATTTTAGGACACAAAGCACGATTGTGCATGTCAACTTTGCTGCAATGGGGACATTTCATATTGGTACGCCTGCACTGTCTAGCTAAATGATTTGTTTTAAAACATTTAAAACATTTGCCATTTAGCCTTTGTTGTCTTTCTTCCATGGTCTTGTATCTTTTACATTCATCGTTATAGTGCAGTCCTTGGCAGAATATGCATTGACTTCTAAACCTTTTATTCTCAAAATTTCTTCTATCATTTATTGTGTCATGTTTCCTCTTGTTAGGTATAATTTTCTTATTGAAGTTTGAGTCACTTGAACGAGTTCCTTGAAATAGCTGCTTATTCCTGCTACAACCCTGATTATTAAATTGACGTCTTGCTTTTATGACACGTCTGTTATTATTATTTGCGTTATTATTCACATGAAGTGTTTCCACTGTGTACTGTGTAGCTTCTTGTTGGGTTTTGACACAGGAAATTCTGCTAGCATCTTCTCGTGCAGTGATGACAATTGCTAGCTGCTTTCTCAACTCCTCAATGGATTCAACCTTGACTTTCATTTTAATTTCATATACTATGTCTTCTGGGAATTTTTCCATGATCATAAATCTAAGATGATTGTGACTTGTATCTTCTCCCAATGACTGAAGAACTCTAATATGCCTCTCTATCTCGTCCAGGGTCTTGCGACAGTCTTCTATTTTCTCTGCTTTTTTGATCTTATATAAAGTTGAATAGTGAGCGTCAATAATCTGATCTTCTTTGCCGTATCTTTCCTTTAAAGTTGCTATAGCTATTGAATAATTCTTGTTGGTAGTGTCTAATCCCTCAATGGTCTTCTTAGCCTCTCCTTTCAGTGATGCTTTTAAGTACATTAACTTATCAACATCACTTAAGTTTCTTTGGTCGATACTTGAGCAGAACTGATCCCAGAATGAATGCCATTCCAATATGCTTCCAGTAAATGTAGGTATATTCAGCTCAGGTAGTTTACTAAGTCTCTTGTCAGAAGTCACAGTCCGGGTGCTGGTGTTGTCCGATTTCATATTGATGTTGGTGTTTAATTCCGCTAATATTTCTTCCCCTTTGAGTTGTATTGTAGTAAGATTGGATATTGTATCAGCATCAGGTTCACTAGACAGGTTGAAGTATTGTAATAATTCAGTTTCAAACCGAGTTAACACAGATTTCAATTTAGCAGCATGAATCTTAGCAGTTTCTAAATTGTGAGTACTGCTACATATTTCAGACTGAGCAAGTGTATTGATGCTACTTGCTATAGTAGAAAGCCTGTTGAGTAATATATTGTCCATTTTGATTCAGATGTTTAGCTCATCCTGTAAATTAATTTCAATAAAATACTTCACTACATATCATAAAAGAAAGTAGTGTTCTTTGAAATAATGTTTGATAAAACATAAATATTTTAATATTCATTATTATTCATGTTCGCGACTGTACCGAGCAATACAATCAAAATATAAACAAATTTTAAGTAAAAGTTATTTATCAAAAATAATAACTAGACTTGGCTAATGCACTACCGTGCACCCAATTATCCAGATATTTCACTTGGACTCTGCAGATGCACTATTGTGAATACCATTTAATTAAATCAAGGCAATTAATAAGAATAAAATCAAATTTGTTTACACACTTTCAATAGGTTGTTGACCCCTTAACCTTTGAGTACCTACTTAAAGAGTAGAGTTTAAGTACTTGCATAGAACCTAGATGCTCCAATAAATTGAGTAGACATAACTTATTTGTCTAAAATAATAAAATTGAAATTTTCATACAAGTCAGCACATTTCAGCACAGTAAGTTATCAATACAAAGTGTACATACCAAGTATTGCAGATTAGCTCGCTAGTCGTCGGCACTTGTCAAACGTAAAACGCGCAGGGCGCAGCGACAGTTCTAACAATGCCGGGATTCCCGCGGAGCGATTCAAATTCGGTGCCGCCGTACCGGCGTTACCTTTAGCACAAATAAGCTCCATCACGTATATGTTAATATGACTTATCATTGGCGAAATTTTACGAGTTGCAACTGCATTGATCCTCTCGATCATTTAATATACGAGTTACACCAATATTCGACTCATCTTTTGTTTAATACGACCACAAAGTCATGGAACGGAATGAATGAAAAAATTACGAAATCTTATTTCTTCACATTAAAAGGGTAAAATCATATGAGTACTGATACTCGTTTCGGCATTCAAAGGCAAAGGTTAGCACATTTCAAAGAGATAAAAGAGAAATAAAACTTTTCAATTAATTTTCTTACGGCATTATGTACCCCTTATAGAAAATTCATGATTTCTGTGTAAACACATTGAACTGCGTGAAATCCACATAATATGTTATTCACCATTTACTTTAACACCAATTGAATGCATATTTAGACACCATAAGGCAATATTACTCACCAAATAAGTTTTCTTTGCGCACTCCAAATTCACAACACACAAGAAAATATAAAGATGGCGTAATAGCGTACTTGCTAAGTAATCCGCGTTTTTACAAATCACGAAATACACCATGATCTCGCTTGGCGTGAACTTAATTCTTTATTAATAGACTTTATAAAAACAAACCACGACTTATTCGTGTATCAATTGTTTTCTTTCGTAATGTTAATGCTAAAATATAATTTCTGAATATTTATTTGCATTTCCGTCTCTTACCGCTAATGGCGTACTTCCGGTATCGGCCAATTCCGATCCGAAATTTTAAACTAAAATACAATCTTTTTCTCTAGACTAAAAATAAGTATTTCTCACAGTGCAAATAAATTGTAGCAAATACGTCAATTGCGTATGATCGGCTGATTTATAAATTAGAGAAAGATTTCTTTCGATGCAATCATGAAATTAACTCTGACGGTGAGGTCCATTTCGGTCATTCTCATTTTAAATGGAGAATAATTTTGTTTATTACTTAAATTCCGACCGACTCCATATCAAGTCGGCAGAACAAAGGACACTTTCGCTTTCGCTTTGTACACAAACATGAATTAGCCGTTTGCTGATCATTTGTTTTAATTACCATCCTTTAATTCAATAAGTGACGTAATTTTATTAAGTTTTAGAACGAAACTTTACTTTCCCCTCAAATACAATAGATGGCGCCACGGGTAATGAATTTGCTCTCGTCCCACACCAAATTATGATTTTTCCTTGTTTTTGCCGATTCCTCGGTTCTTGTTCAAAAACTGTATTCATCCAAAGCATCCTCCACCAATTTTTATGTCCTTACTTACATGTAACAACATAAAAGATCTTTGTATCGGCAAACTTAATGTCTGTCTTTGTGTGCCAGAGGAATAATCATAAATAGTATTAAGATTAATTAGGATGATAAGAGTCAAGAGCAAATTCATACCTGAAGCTCATCAAAGCAGCATAGTCATCGCCCCATTAACAGGATATTAGTATGCTTCGCTAATAGGCAATCCCCAGGGCACCAAACTCCCGTCACCTCCTGTAGAATAGATCTGATATGACTCTCTGACCAGAGAGCCACACATCCATGGGTCCACAACACCCATGTGTACTTTGTGCCTTATTTTTAGTGGTCAAAAGCTGACTTATACTGAACATTCAAGCTTTAATATGAACTTTATTTTATCTACTTTCAAATCAATTGGTTCACACTCAGGCATTTCCTGATTATGTTAAGTCCTACTCCCAAGCACTAACGTTGAGCCACTGCATGATTTTTAGGCTATACCCTCGTGCCGAGGCACGGCTGATTTTGAGTTGTCTTTTGCCCCGATGGCCAATTAATGGCCTTTTGGTCCCACTTTGGTTAGGCAGTTATTTGTTGCCCTGATTTTGACTGGAGTGTCAGCAGTGCCGATGTTTGCCACCCTGCTTCACTA